>PVJA010000212.1:0-95776 GCA_004027025.1 Myocastor coypus | reverse complement strand
GGTGTGTGTTGTGATTTGCACCTAATTTTCCTCCCAAAGCCTCATGCAGTCACGGGGCAGGAACTTCTAGAGTTTGAGATTCACTCATGATCCACTGGGAGGCCGGGATGATGGGTCTGAGTACTGCTGGGATTATCGATGGGAGTGTTTCCTCCACCCTGGGGCAGGTAGTCTGAATGTAATACAAGGGAGACAGAGAGACAGACCTCCTCTCAGTTGCCTCTGTTGCTGCTACTCCTCCCTTGGCTCCTCTTGCTCTTTGTGGTCACTGCTGCTCTCTGCCCTGTGCCAGTCTGCCTTGGTTGGAGCCAGCCAAGTATGAACTGAAACCTCCAGTAACTGTAAGCGAAATAAACCTTTCCTTCCTTTATTTTGGGCATCAGGTATTTGTCCCAGTAATGAAAGAGAAGTAACTGAGACAATACGTAAAGGTTCCTCAAGGCAGCCTCCAAAGGGCCAGGACTGCTTCTGATGCTCCTTCTAATTTTCCAGTGTTTGTCTTCCTTCACTTAAAACCATTTGGTCACCACTTTCTGCAACTAAGACAACGGAACACAACACCTATGCAAAGACACACTTGACAAGCTGTTTCTCTCTAGCTTTAGGATTATTCTTTAACTGTTTCAGGGCCTGGTACATCATATTTGATCCAGAAAGGTATCATAAATATTGATTGACATTGTTGCTATCTCATTATTGTCCTTACCAAATATGCTATCTGCTTTTTAATTGAATTTTTTCTCATCATTCATTCTTTTCCTAACCAGAATTTTAATATTTTGACAGAATCACAGTTTTAAGAAAGATGAAATCAATTCATTTGCTAAGGCACTACTCTGGCCTTAGAGATACGCTCCCCAGGCAGGGTTTGCTTTTCTTTCTTTCTTTCTTTTTTTTTTTAACTTTAAGGACAGGTCTACATGGTGTTCAGGACCTACTAGTTCATATCGTAGTAATCTGCCTGTGTACAGCCTCCCAACAGTTGGAATTGCAGGTGCAAGCCACCATGACGAGTCTCAATTGCCAGCTCAGCACACCCTGGGGGCAGGGCCGGCACAGTGGGCATGGGGATTCTACCTCTGGCCCCTGCACCTGCTTGCAGGTGCTTTAATCCACTGCACTATTTGATTGCCCCTAGGGCTTTGCCTTTTTGAGACAGGAGTCTCACCATGCAGTTGAGGGTGGCGCTGAGTTCACTTTGTAGCCCAGGCTGGTCTTGAACGTGCAATAATTCACTTCCCTTAGGTTCTTGAATTCTGGGACTACAGGTGTGAGCCACCACAACTGACTCGGGCAGTGTTTGTTAGAATGAACAGACTGGAATTACCACCACATGTATGTCTCGACAAGATTTTCTCCAACTGTGTCTTCTTTTTCCCCCTTCTAATCCGTTTTGTGTCTTTCCTTTCACTTCCTGAGTTTCGGAACTCAGCTGTCACCTTGTACGAGATCTGAGGTTGGCAAACTTCCTCAGTGCCATGCTAGGTAATAGCCGCTTGAGGTCTTGGAGGCCACACCGCCTGCGCGATTCGCCATGTGAAAACAGCCATACATAATGCAAAAATGAGCGGGCAGGGCAACGCTCAGACATAACTTTATTTATAGACATGCAGATGTTGGTTTCTTATAATTTTCTTGTCACAAAAATGCTATTTTTCTCTTAATTTTTGAAATATTCAAAAATATAAAGTAATGTTCTTATCCCTCCGACTGGGGCCAGCCTGGTGAGCCATGGGCTCTGCCTGTGCTTGGTGAAGCGACCCGGAAGGCAGGCTCCTCCTTGTGGATGAGGTGCCAGCTCTGGTTTGCTGCTCCGGCTATAAGCAGGTGGTCTGGAAGAACTCAGGTGGCCATATTCCTGCCTATGTGGTTACACAAGAACTTCCAGGGCTCAAGGAAGAAGCAAAGCACCACAAGCCATAATGGCGCCTCTCTTTGCTGAATTTGTCTGGATAACGACTGCACCTTTCCTGTCCTCAGTCTTCGTAATTTGTGGGTAATAAGTCTGAGATCCAAACAGAATCTTGGACTCTCTCCTCTGTCTTCTGACCACTCTGAAAGATATTTAGAATATTTGCATAATCCTCAACACTCCCTCCTTCCCTCAGAGGTAGCTATCCATAATAACTATTCAAACTAGTGTGTACCCACTATGAATTCCATGATGCTCTTAATGAGTTTTATAAAGAAAAAAGGTAAGTGTAAGGCGTTAGTGACATACTACTCTTTAACATGAATTCTTAGCAACGGTAGCATCCTCCTGAAGGGGATTTGTGAGTAATCTATGATTTCCCACTGACATAGATCAAGACAGTACTGTGGAATCTCAGGGATTGGGCTACGACCACACTCTATCTCAGCTCTATGTGCCTACCAGGAGTCTGTATCTCTGTCTCATCACTGCTGTATTCAAAATCTTGGACAAAGCAAAACAAAAAACACTGAATGCTGCCCTTCATCTGCAAATGACAAATTCAAAGTAAAAGTTGTTTAAACAAGATGCAAATGTATTTGTCGTTTACCTGAATGATATCCAGAGTCCTAAGCAGCTCACTGTTGACCCAACAGGCTAGCAGCCAGGGTATGTTTCGTTTAGTTTAGCTTCCCTCTCTTTTCACTAGAGTAGCCTGTGTTCCATTCTATAACTGGAAATAAGATTTAGGGACACACAAAGTTATCTCTTAGGGAAGGTGCTAGAAGCTGCCAGACATTTCTGGCACACAGGGCAGTTAAGGAAGCCTCTTCCTGACAGACAAAGAAATGATTGGAAGGGGTTGGCAACTTTAGCCGCCATGCTCATACTGTAAGAGTATCACCAGGTAGGGCTCATGCTCCTTGATCTACCCCTAAACCAGAAAGGAGGCTCATGCAGCCCCCAAGGATGAAATCTAAGGATTGACAGCCAGTGCCATCAGAAATAGAATTTCCCAAAGATCGATGCCCTGAAGAATTTTGATATGATCTGATGATTCCTCCTCAGGAACCACAGGAAAAGTTTTACCACATGAGAATATCTGAAAGAAAATATTTAAAATTTCTCATTTTTCCAACCTTGATTGGTAAAAATTCTGCCAGAATAGTTCATTTGATCTAAATGTAACATCCATTTTTTTTTTTTTTTTTTTTTTTGAGACAGGATCTCACTATGCAGTTCAGGCTGTCCTTGAGCTCACTTTTGTAGCCCAGGCTGGTCTCAAACTCGCACTGATCCTCCTGCCTCATTATCCTAAGTGCTGGGATTACAGGTGTGCACCACCATACCTGGTTTTCCATTCACTTTCTTACTATATATTTTAGAAGTGTTCTGTATCTTTAGATAATCAGCTTTTGGTTTAAAAAAAATAAAATATTATCTAGGCCTCACGTTTGCTCTGAGGATGACATACAATGAAACAAGCAAATATGTCCAAGTCCAACTCATCTGAATCCCACTAAATTAATCTTACTTTGGCAACATTCAATGAGGAGGCCAGAGCTTAATCCAGATAGTGAAATACACACACTTGCCAGAGTGAGAAATATTTTTGTGCTTTGAGTTATCAAATGGCTTGTCCATGCGAATGAACAAAGGAGTTAATTCTCTAATTTTCAATTTCTGAGTTTTTGTTTGAACACATATTACAGTCCCAGAGATTCTAACATAGGAACAGTGCACACTAGAGAACTAAACACATCCCTCTATCCTACATTAGCACTGGGATTCCTCTTCATTATGCTTTCTTCTAAAATGTGGCCCATGCTTATAATCCTAGCACTCAGGAGGCTGAAGCAGGAAGATTGTCATAAGTTCTAGGCCGGCCTGAGCTACATGGTAAGCTCAGAGCCTATCTGAATCATGTAGCAAGACCTTGTCTTAGATAAAACAAACAAACAAAACTGAAAAAAAAAAAGAAAAAAATGCCCATAGGATGGGCAGAGAAAAGACTACCCCCAAATTGGGGAAATGTTGTAAGAAATCACCTGACCTCCACAATCAAACACTCGACTGGTGACTGCAAAAGTCAGACAACCCAGGTACCCCACCATAATCATATGCAGAAATGTTTTAAGACTGTATGTCCATAAGTCTAATAAATAAAGGTTGTATCTGAACCTACCTTATGCAATGTAGCATACAAATTTTGTTTGACAAATTATGAATGACTTTTAATTATAATTATGAAATACTTTTGAGACTAATTGCCAGACCCTCTTCAGGAAGTGTGTGATTTTGTCTGTCTATCTGTCTGTCTGTCTGTCCTATTGGCTCTACAAAAGGAGCAAGCTGTTCACTTCCACATATACAGTAAACCCCAGGTATTCAGGATTCCTTTTGGTTGAACAAACACCACCTCTGCCCCACAGATATCCCTTGCCCTTTCTCCAGAGGCAAGTTCTGTAAAGAACCAAGGCTCAGTGACCCTTGTACTCCAGAGCTCTACCCTCCAGAACTTTTCTCCTAAGTCCTGAGTCCCTGTCTTTCTGCATGTAGGCTCTCCACTGAGCAAAGTCTGGGTTTCTTTGATGGCTTGGCCTTACTGGGAAAATTGTAGAAAAGTGATAAATGACAGCATGAAGAGATTTTAATTAACTCGCTGTCTTCCACTGGGCAGTCTAAATAACCAGCAAGTGTCAGAAGAGAAATGCGGAAGCCTCATTTCCAATATGGATGATACAGGGAACAGCATCTATCTGAAGGTTTAAACCCTGTGTTCCACTGTCTCCTTGTAGTCCAGTGAACCACAGATAACTTGGGAGGAGCTCCCAAAGGGTACCGTGCACAGTATGCATTCTTCACAAACTGCTTTCAAACCCATTAACACATCAGATATCTGTCGTGCCCACGCCCAACCCCCACCTTCCTACACACACTGTTATTGTCCCTATTTGCTATCATTTGAAGACAACAGCATTTTCAACTTAGTCTCTGTGCTGTCTCCAACTCTGGGAAATAGTCGCTGTGATTGTCCCATCCACAAGAGCTTGCTGCACCATGATGTTCAGTCTAACTGTGGTGGTACAGCCTGCCCATTCATGTATCTCACCATCACCATGCACCCACCAAAGAATGCAAGGCTGTCCTTTTGGTCTGTGCTGAGCAGAGCTGTACTCCGTAGAGATCTTCTGGTAGAAAAGAAAACTTCATTTTCATAAAAATAACTACATGGGATGGTTAATCTTGGTTGTCAGCTTGGCTGGCTTGAGAGACACCTAGAAAGCTGGTACCACACTCTTCTGAGTATATCTCCTGAAGGTGCTTCCAGAGATGACTGGCACACAGGCCAGCAAACTAACTGGGAGAGACCTGCATTGAATATGGTTACACTGTTCAGTAGGCTGGGGGCTTGGACAGAGCAGGAAGCAGAGGAAGAGAAGTCCCCCTGAGCATCTTCACAGTCAACTATCTTTGCCCCAGATAGCAGACTCCAGACTCTGAGGCCTTGAACACAGGCTCGCTCCAAGGACTCTCTAGAGAACTTCCAGGCCTGTATCCTTGTGCCGGGTGCTGCATCATCAGTCACTCTTGCTCTAAGACTTCTAGCTGTGTGGACTCAGCAGCTATTGATTTTCTCAGCTCTGTTAGCTTGAAGACAGTCACTTAGAGGCTGTTCACCTTCTGACTGCAGATCGATCTAATATATATATATATATATATATATATATATATATATATATGTATATATATCAGTATATATATTATATATACCTACTCTGTACTGCTCACAATAATAAATGTATCTCTGTTAATACAGTATTCTAGTGAGGTAGGCATCACATCACATCTCACAGGTGAGACCTTGAGTTTCTACACTCTGTAAATGCAAGCTACAAATCGAAGAGTGAAGCTGAAGGGGCTGGAGTTCGATGCTTGGCACCACAGGCTGCACCAGCCCTGTCCCGGGGCACATGGAGTCAGCCACTGAGTCTGGACATGGTAACTCACGTCTACAATCTCGGCACTGGGGAGGATCAAAGCAGGAGGATCACTAGGAGTCTGAGCTGTGTAGTGAGACCCTATACCAAATTCATTAAAAAAAAAAATGTGGTGGCTAATTTGAACCTGGCGATCCAGATTCTTCTACAGTGCATTAAGTACTGAATATCCCTCTGATGTTGCTTTCTACCCAGTGATATGATCCGTTCTTTAATCTTCTCTTTCACGCAGTTGTCATCTCTTCTTTATCCTGCTACTGTCATTGTGTAAGGAAAATGATTTCTTTAAACTTGAGAGAGGCTAAGCCGAGCATTGCTGCCATCCGTAAGGAACGTGCGGTGCGTGCTCTCCTAGTTCCTCGCCCTCTCCTTGGGAGGACTCCCAAGACATCGCAAGCCTGTTGCGTGAGTGCTGAGATGGAGGCTAGGGGTGGAGTTGTGGACAGCTGTGCCTTTACGAGGCTCGAAGTCTGCCCTTCCAGAACTCTGAATAGAAAGGCGGAAGTTTGTCCAATGGCTCGGTGCTGCTCACACAGTGTCCTCCTTCCTCCTCCTGTCTGAGTCACCAGGAAGTCCTCCACTCACAGGTTCCAATCTAGATGTTTCCACAATGACAGCACACTGGTTGTAAAGACATCTTGTGAGAATAGCGTGTGCTTAGGAGGCAAACAACCTTGGGTCAGAAACCTACTTCTGTAAAGAGAACAGGATGGCTCAGTGGTCTAAAGCGCCTGCTTAGGAAAGCTTGGGCAGCTTCAGGGACTGCGGTTCGATCCCCGGCACCACATGCTGTGCCAGCCCTGCCCTCAGGGCAGGCTGAGCCGGACATAAAAATAAATAAATAAACAAACAAAAGTTCTGAAACAAGAAAAAAAAAAAAATTAAAAAAAAAAAAAAAAAAGAGAACACGACACTTCTCTCAGTCATTAGGGGTTACATCTAAAACCACAGTGAGTGCACTGCAAATGGTGGCTCTCTGAGAAATACCCATGCCCTTTGCTTCCCTTCCACTTGGGGTAAAGCAGTGGGGCACACTGTACCCTTCCCTAGATAAACGCTAGCCTCACCCAGGACTCTGAGTCAGTGTCTTGATCTTTCATTCTGAAGACATTCTCCCATTTCTGGCCTTTTAAGGTTCTACACCCTCACTCTATTCATTTCTCCAGAGCCATCCCTTATTGGCACGAAGCCTAAATTCACTTAGAATACACATTCTGCTGCTGGGTTAGTACCACCCCCTATGGCTTTCTGCTTATCTTTCTCTGGGACAACCTGGACTCTTGACCTGGTGTCACTTAACACAGCAATAGGTGTCACAAGCGAGGCCACTTTGTGTGGTCACATGAATGTGCATGCCAGCTCTCTCCTAGATATACAGTACAGCCACTGCAGTTCAATACCTGATAAAGATACACTGAACTTGAAAGGTGACCTGAGTCTGACCTTTCATGTCTTTGGATTGCTATGCAGGGTTGCCACTGTGGCCTGAGGTGTTGAGGCGGAACTCGGGAATAGGCCAAGGGCCACCTGACTCTGTGACAGCGAGGCTCCAAAATACCCCTAGTGATTCCTCCCTCCGACTATCCACACCCTTGGGGAGGTCCTGCCATCCCGGATCAGTGTTGATGTGCGTAAGAAACTGCATACTAGAAGAGTAAGAGTGCATCATCCCGAAGGCCATGTCATGGCCTCTGTCCTGCTCCCCTTGGATCATTTGCTCTAGGGGAAGCCAGGGCCCGGGTCCTGCAGTCCATGCGACAGCCTGCCTGTCACTTCCCGCGAGACCCCAAGCCAGAACAACTTGCTGAGCTGCTCCACGACTCCCAGCCCTCATAAGCAGTGTGAAAGGCAAGTGAAACCAATTTCTATGCAGCAGTAGATTAGCTAATAATACTCTATTTGCCACTGTCTACCTCTCCTTACAGAGATGCCTACCATTCCTGAATGTATTGCTGAAGCAAACCTTCCTTATTCTTTGTTGAAAAAATTTACATCTATTTTAAAAATATTTGAAGACAGGGAGGATAGCTCAATGGTAGAGCACCTGTGTGAGGTCCCCAGTTTGATCCCCAGAACTGCAAAAACAAATTATTTGACTTCCATATTATTATCAAACAACACCTCTACAAAGTCAAACAGCCTAGACTAGCTTAACAAGAGACTCAGACCTGACACTGCAGTATTATAACCAAGAGCAAAACATAAAATATATTTGCATTTACATCTCCAAGGAGAGTAAGGTTTTAAATGGGATACATTATAAGAATTTGAAGTGGGCCAGTGAGATAGCTTGATCCCCAGCACTGCCGGCCACCTCAGCCCCGCCCCTGGGCATGCTGAGCTGGCCACTGAGACCAGGGATAGTGACGCACGCCTGTAATCCCAGTGCTAAGGAGGCTGAAACAAGAGGATCACTGAGTCCATGCTGCATAGTGAGCCCCTGTACCAAATACATAACAAAGTTTTTAAAAAAGAATTTGAAACTGTAATTAGTATATTGAAAGTCAAATATCATGAGCTACTATAAATCACAATGAATAAAATTAAAACGTAAATCATTTATAAGAATCTTTGATCATTAAAAGGGAATTTCTCTTACAATGGATTTACATAATCTATAAAATGTCATCCAAAGATATAGCAAATATTTACATTTAAAAATGTATTATAGCAAAAGACACACTGACACTAATCCCCTTCTAAACACTCTCCTTAGCTTCCACTACACCCATGCTATCATGCTTGACACTCTCTGAAGCAGCTCTGGAAGCCTGATAGATGCATGATTTTGACTTTGGGGAAGGGCCAGAGGTCTCATGGTGCCCGATCCAGTGAGTGAGCTGGCTAAGGACACACTGTAAGGGTGCTATGTCCCTGCTTTGCCTTGGATGACACTTGGCAGAAACACTCCCCATATTTTTTATCACACTTCATAAAAACTCTCTAAAAAGGACTTCTAGGACTGGCTCCGAAAGTGGCAAAATAGGGTTGGGGAGATAGCTCAGCAGTGTGAGTACCTGCCCGGCAAGCGCAAAGACCTGGGCCTAATCCCCGGTGTCGCATGCCGTGTGGGCCCCGAAACCAGGTGTGGTGGTGCACGCCTGGAATCCTAATGCTCGGGAGGCTGAAAACAGGACGATCACTGCGAGTCTGAGCTGCTTAATGAGACCTGTACTAAATAAATAAATTAGTTAATTATTTTTTTAAAAAGAGGCAAAATTGAGGAGTTTAGTGGGTTCCACGCAAGGGGAAGTATCTTAAAGGAGAATGATGGGCATGTGTCTTACTGTAATAATTTACTTTCCATGTAAGCGTTGTCATATTTTTGGTCAGGCACATGACACAGTTGCACTCCTGTCCATTATCAAGCCACAGTGTGGCGAGCACTTGTGCTACGGTTATTAAAAATTTTTCCTCCAGGAAAGCAGAATCTACATGGTCTAGGGGAAAGACAGCATCACTGAATCAGTATTTTGTTTATAAAATGTATCCTTATCCCAAATACATGATAGATAATTTTAATCACAAATCTGGATTTCTAATCATTTACTATATGGAGATAGGCAAAGCTGATGATGAGAAATGAATCAAATTTCAAAGAATTGAAAATGAGGCCTTTTGTAGGGAGGTAGAAAACTTTGGCAGGTGGCACTGGTTAGTGAAGTTGCAGGCCCAGTGCAAAACAAATACGCAAGCCTCTTGCTTGGCAACTCTGAGGAGTCTCCAGATGAGAGTAGAGCACTGAACTCAGCCCCCGAGCACATGTGTGAGACTGCAGAGGTCCCAAGCCTGT
The DNA here is from genome assembly GCA_004027025.1 of Myocastor coypus. Taxonomy (NCBI): domain Eukaryota; kingdom Metazoa; phylum Chordata; class Mammalia; order Rodentia; family Myocastoridae; genus Myocastor; species Myocastor coypus. The sequence goes on along the minus strand of PVJA010000212.1, from coordinate 86,070 downwards.
GCGGCTGGCCTACAGACAAGATGTGTACTGCGGCACCTTGAAGAGGTCTCCCTGGAGTTAGGTGCTAAAAGCAAAGAGTAGGTCAGACCTCAAGACATCGACGTGCATGCTGTGGCCTGGCACTAGCAGTCACTGCTTATTTAACGGTAGCTCATATTTCTCGGGTATTTTAGGGTTTATGACGCATTTCTGCTAGATGCAGTATTTCATTTAGCTGGAGGGACTGTGATGTGAGACCTGAGTGAAGTTACGCTTCTTTTTGTTACCTGGGGCCCACAGCGGGCCAGTGATCCCTTCCGGGCCACTCAGCCAGGACAGGGCTGTCTGTCTGTTCACGAGTCCAACGTTCTCTGTACACAATCAGCACAAACTGGTGTTCACACATGCACAGAACTGCATGTCTGCAGCCTAGAACATAGTACCGGAAGCTGGAGGGTGGCAGTCTGGATCTGAGCAGGCTGTGGTTCACAGCTGCCCTTCCATCCGTGGGCCTAGCGCAGCATTTGAGCAAGCACCGGACCTCATCCTAGACCCCTTGTTCTGGTTCATTTCATCCACCTCGACGCTAGCTCATCTCTGTACTCCATCAGTTTCTGGTCTACATGATAAAACTCCCCCAAGTCTAGCTGTCTCCCCACCAGGCCTGCCTTCTCAGGTCTGCAGAACAAGGAATCTGAATTTTTCCTATTTGACTATTGCTCACAGTCCATTTAAAAGTATTGAATAACAGCTTCAAACACTCTTGAAAATCATAGATGTCATCTCAACTGATCTCTCATTTTTTCCAAAAGGGCAGATGATCACTGGATGGAATTTGCCAGCATAAATCTGCACTTCAACAGGATGGCTTCAATAATTCTATCATTTAATTTTCTGCACTCGTATGCTAAAGCCATGAAAATTTATGCCTTTGTGACAAATTTAATTATGAGACATAAAGCAAATTACCAAAGTCTCATTGTTCTTTAGTAGTGCTTCTTTTGAATGGCATTACTTATGAAATATTAGCTCTTTATCAAAAAATATATAAACCTGATTAAAGTACTTCCTCAAGACTAATTTATAATTTTTCTGCCTTGTTTCCTGATGTTTCTCAGTGCAAGAAAAATCTCATGTCAAATATGAGATATTTCCCTTAAAATTCCAGCTTCAGTTCTGACTTGCTGTACAGAACTGAGCAAACCCATATTCTCTTATGTTTCATAGTGTTTGCCTGGCTTGTTGAAGTTGCCAGGGAATTCCTGAAGCTCCGAGTACAAGTGGCTTGCAAAGTACCAGGAATCATTATATTTATGTTGACAACCTGCTCAATGGTTTCCTTGAAATCATTAAAATGATTTACCTATAATGTGGGTAAATTATTTCAAAATAATAATAACAGGGGCCAGGGATATTGCTCAGCAGCATAAGTGCCTGCCTGACAAGCATAAGGTCCTGAGTTCAATCCCTGGTACAGGAAGAAGAAGAAGAGGAAGAGGAAGAGGAAGAGGAAGAGGAAGAAGAAGAACAACAACAACAATTTTGCAGGGTTAAGGATGAGTATTCTGACAGGCAGTCAAGAGCTAAACACTTGTAGCAGAGTGTAAGGCATCATAGCCTGTGGCCTCAGCTATCTGGGAGGCACAGGGGAGGCCTGATGGAGCTGAGGAATCTGAGGCCAGCTTGGGCAACATCAAGAGATTCCATCCCCAGGAAGCAAGCAAGAAAGATTGAAAAACTATCGTGAGCCTTCAATTTTCAATATCAAATTCAAATCCAGAGTCCTCAACATCTTACGTTAAAGAAAGAAGATTCTCAAGAATGGTGTACATTTATCCTGAATTACTAAATTAATATGGACACACTAAATACATAGAATATAGAATGAGATATAAAATATAACGAATGATATGATGATATGTGATGAGTAATGACTGACATTTCCCCCCACCTTTGTTTTTATATTATCCCGTTTCTAGTATCTACACCTCATGGCAACTGGATAAGGAGTAAGAACTAAGCAGAAGCAAAATTCCCTTAAAGGGATGGAAACAGCAGGGCAGAAAACCCAGAGAGGAAGTGCACAGGAATAACAGATAAAATCTCAAAGGACGGAGAGCAAAAGGACTCTCTTGAGCCTTCCTGCAGGAGCTTTGCACTCCTTTTGGGGACCCTTCTCCATTCACTATGCCTGGTCCTGCTCTTTTCCCTCGGGAAAATTCCGAGAGGGGTGGTCCCTAGCATCAAGGCTTTTCTAGTGAGTCTAATGTCCGCTGCCACCCTGGCATCCTGCACTGTTGTGGAGTGGGTTGTTTATTCTAAGCTAGTGTTTTCTCCTACACGTTTCCCTGGCTGGTCCTCAAGTAGGTGCTTCCTCTGGACGCCTCCTGTTGTGTGTCCCCTCCCTATTTCCCTGCATTTGTTTCACTGCATTTCTCTCTTGGTTATCTCTTGAGCTCCCACATCCTCTATTAGCTGAGGTTATCTTTGAGTGTTGACTCCCCCCCAGATGGCATTCATTTTCTTCTGACCCTACTTTAAAAAGCAGCCTCAGTTAATTATGTATGCATTTTTTTTCTCCCAAAGGAATAATCACTCAGAATTTTGAATGTCCGTGCTGTCCTACATACACTATTAGGAAGTTCCCTCCGCTGGAAGACAGCTCAGTCCTCCTTTTACTGAGTATAAAGACTGTACAGGCCAGCTTGGCGCTTACCCATCCCTGCTTCTGTTTCTGGAAACTCCTCACCTGATCAGGTGGCACTGTCAGTTATAAAGCAATGCTGAGAACACTCAATTTCTTTTTGGTTCTTGAAAAAGTATTGTGAGCTGTCAAATGTCAATATCAAATTCAAGTCTGAAGTCATTAACAGCTTACATTAAAGAAAAGAGATTCCCAAGAACGGTGTACATTTATCTTCAACTGCTAAACTAATATGAACACACTGAGCACATGTAATGTGTAAAGATGTAAAGATTGATATTCTTTCTTAGGACACTAAGAAAGCCTTAAGCCTATGGTAGTGTTGACTGATGACTTTAATCTCATTTTATTTTATTTTTTAGAATTTTTTTATTTTATTTATTTATTTTTTTTTCTTGTTTCAGAACCCTTGTTTGTTTATTCACTCATTTTCATGGCCGGCTCAACCTGCCCTGAGGGCAGGGCTGGCGCAGCGCGTGGTGCCAGGGATCGAACCCTGGTCCCTGAAGCCGCCCAAGCTTCCCCAAGCAGGAGCTTTAGACCACTGAGCCATCCCACCGGGCCCCTTTAATCTCATTTTACATGAATGACTACGTGCATAAACTCTGTCCCTACCCAAGCCACTGCGAAGAACATAGAAACCACCATGAAAAAAATTACAGAAAAACAAAGTGAAATCTGCCTTCCATATCCTTTCCTTAGGGATTGTGTCTCAGTACTTTGGGGTGCTTATGGCCCTATGGAAATACCGTCTTGGTTTTTCAAGGACATAGACAGCAGTTAAAAGAGGTTAAGGAAATTTCTATGGTACCTCTTCTGAACTGAACCAGTCTGTTAGAGGTTGTCTTCTGTTGCAAAAGTTTAAAGCACTGAAGAAGATTTTCTCTTGCTGAATAGCAGAATCACAGGATGATACCTAGAGAAGTCAAGCCACTTATTACAAGTGAGGCACTGACGGGGAAGGTAGGGTTAGGCACTCAAGGCTCAGGTATGGTAGTGGTAAATTACAGTGGCCTCTACAGAGGACAAAGACTTCCTGAGCCATAGAACACTAACATGACCTCTTACAATAGCACTCTTGGGTCTTCTCCTCCAAACTTTATGCAGTTACAATTAAAAGTATACTTGTGGTTTGAGGTAGGGTAGAGGAACTAATGGCAAAATGGTACTCCTAAGCAGCGAAACAAAAAAGGCCAATGGAAGAGCAGAAATTACCTGTCTGAGGGCAGCAGGAATGATTGGAGCAAAAAGAACTGCAGTGCCTGTGGGGACAGCAGGGAACCTCAGGAGTGAACCACCGAGTGACCCCAGCCACTGCTGCCCTGGGGCATTGCTCCCTGGGGTCCTGGCAGAAGCCAGCGACAGAGAAATCAGAAAATTCCTAAAATAGACATCGAGGGCTTGAACGCACAGCTGGAATTCTCTTCAGGACATTTGCTGAATTGGGGACGTATCAGGATTTGAGGCTTAAAAAACAGAAGGTGTGAGGCTCTGAAAAACATCAGAGTTTCCAGCAGTCTCCAGAGCTGAAAATAGAAGCTCTGAATCTGCCAGGGGAGGGGTCCACATGTAGATACCTGCTTCTCTCAGCTAGGCCAAGGCCTGGATGGTTTTCTGGCCTCCTCACTACACCAAAATTAAACTGAGACGAGTCATAGCCCAAGTGCAAAAGATAGCATAGTTTTTTTTTTTAAAGAAAATAGAAAAAGACTTCAATGACCTTGGGATATTTCCCACACACACACACCTTTCTTTCTTTCTTTCTTTCTTTCTTTCTTTCTTTCTTTCTTTCTTTCTTTCTTTCTTTTTGTCTTTTTGAGACAGGGTCTTGCTATGCAGTTGAGGCTGGCCTTGAGCTCACTTTTGTAGCCCAGGCTGTTCTCGAACTCGCACCAATCATCCTGCCTCAGCCTCCCGAGTGCTGGGATTACAGGCGTGAGCCACCACGCCCGGCTCACACCTTTTTTTAAAATAGCATTCTATTTGGCTTTGAAAGCATTCTGAAAGAAATTAAATGTGTGTATTAGCAGTGGAGCAGACTTTGGCTGGGAGGAAAGGTAACTGGAACGGCCAGGGCCCTGAACAGAGGTTTCTCATCCTCAGGGGCTGTTACTAAGATGCATTTGATTGTGGAATCTCCTAGAGCTCCACACTGAAGTTCAATGCATATTTCTGCATTATTGTGCTTCAATAAAAACATTCATATGAAAGGAAACCTTAGTGTCCTCGCCATAGCAAAAGAAGAATGAGGAGGAGAAGGAAAAGGAGGAGAAGGACAAAGAGAAAGACAAGGAGAAGGAGAAAAAAAAATAGAATCGTGCAATCTATGCGCTTAAGATCAGAAAAAAACGCGTGCGCCTTCCTGGAGGCACCGACTATTTGCTTTCCTGCTGTGTAGGTTTGGGTCTGAAATGTTCCTCCCAAGTTTCATGTGCTCAGAGGTGGGGCTCTGGGGAAGAGATCGGATCACCAGGTGCTGAATTCAGCGGTGGATTCACCTCTTGATGCGTCTCCTTGCTGACTGTGCAGCTAGGAGCTGGAGCCTGCTGGAGGGAGTGCGTCCCCGGGCCAGGCTGTGCCACGCGTGTCTCTCTCACCCTGGCTCTTCTACTCCCTCTCTTCTGGCTGCCAGGTGGCAAAGGGTTTTCCTTTGCTTTGTTCTGCCGTGGTGTGTATTCCATGGAGCCAGCTGGCTGTGGGATAAAGGTTCTGAAACTGTGAGCAAACTAAATCCTCTTTCCTTTAAATGGTGCCTACCAAGTATTTTGTCCCAGTGACAGGAAGGCTGGCTGACGTACCTGGCAAGGAGGAATTCTGTGGCTTGTTTCAAAGGCCGCAGATTTATCTTAAATTAATCAGGGTCATTTTAGCAGCTAAGAATGTTATCAGAATGTGATGTCCCTAAGTAGTAAAGTACAAGATTCCAACTCTGTGTCATGAGATCTAGCCCCAGCTCTGAGTGACGGACGGCTCCATTCAAGACTCCACCTCCCACCGCATCATACACGCATGCGCAGAGAGTGAGTCCGCCTCCTTTGTCTTGCTCTCATCACAGAACCTACAGTTGAGAACTTCCGATTTTCAATAAACAGGCTTACCTTATACCACATTGTTCTGAAGTCCAGCAATGTTATCAGCTGCCCTCTCACACAGATGTCTAAGTTGAGGTAGTCAAGGCAACAAAAGAGTATCTTTTCACTCTAAAAACACTGAGAAACATGGACAATTCTCATGGCATCTCTGGGTGTCTGTGATACCCTTGAATATGACTTAGGATCCACTTCATTTCTAGAGCACTTCCAAAAGTATGCTACAGTATAATCATGTGTTGACTGTGAAACTAAACCCAGTAATGGCAGCAGACAGTGCTGTATTTGTCCCTCAGGCACCCATATGGGACAGACATATGGCTTTGTTCATTCTTCCCTTTCTCTTCTTTCTCTTTCTTGTTTTGGCAATATTCCTCCATTTTCCTTCCAGGGGATGCTAGGGGATCTCTCTGTCCCACCATTTCCCCTTAGATTATGGTGGAAGCTTTCTTCTCCTACATCTCCCTCACATTCATTTCCTTATCCCGGGGTGGCTTTTCACAGTGACTCAAACTATTCCACATTTTGTTTTTCTATTGCTGTGTAACAAATCCCAAGGATACCTCCTCAGTTGCTCACAGTTCTATAGATTTGAAGCCTCTCACTTTTCCATTCTCAGTACTGCAAGGTGGAAATCAAGTTGTCAGCCGGGTCCAGGCCCCGTCTGCACGCAGACGACACATCACTTCCAGGGGGCTCAGCTTATTGGCAGCAATCAGTCTCTGTGGTTGCAGGACTAAGGCCTTTGTATCTTTGATGTCTGCTAGCAGGGAGCTCTGCTCCGCTCCTTCAGGTTGCCTGAATTCCTTCTCATCCGGCCTCCTCCTTCCAGTCAATTCCCCTTTTCTCTTTGAAACTGCTCTGACTTCTACCACGAGCCAGAAAAGCTGTCTGCGCAAAGCTCTCTTGTGATTAAATCAGGCCCATCCAGACTCCCTCCGGTCTTCAGGTCAGCGCTACATCAAACAGAAGACCGTCACAGCGGTGAGTGGCATTTCATTTCATCCTATTCATAGGCGAGAAATCTTTGGTAGGAATTCCCCATGCCACCAGCCAGCTCTTCTTGTTTGTTTATTTTGTCTACATTTTGGGTAGGAAGGCCTAGGATTGGAGATTTGATCTCGGGCAGAAATTGAAATAGGAAAAGTCAGATGGGGTTTGAGCATCAAGCTGTTCTGGTCATACTTCTTGCCTGCTTTTGCTGATCCACAGTCTTTTATTTCCTGTTCACAAAATACCTTGTCTGTTCATTTGTATGAATTCGTTGGTCTTACTGCAAATGGTTCTACCGCAGGGAGATACGGCAGGAGGAATGAGAAAGATAGACAAGAGGGTGAAAAGCTGGGTTAGGTGGTCGCCAGTCTGCCTGATGGGCAAGACTAACTCAAGGCACACCGAAGATCCTTTACTTATACTTTTACAAAGTTTGTATCACATGACACAAGGTTGCTTAGTGACTAGTAGCTGGCCTTACCAGACAGGATGTTTTTCTCGGCACTGGGGTAGCTTGTTTGCTTTAAGCACTGAGGCCTAGTTCTACCTACACACGCTTGATCAATTTCCTGACTCCCGGTGCTCCCAACATTCATTAAATTGCATTTGTCTTTTCCAAACATTATATTCCACAGCACACAGTCATAGGTGGGGATTTTAGGATGGATGGAGAATGTGTTACTCTGGCATTGATTCATGCCCTTGAGACACAAGGGTCAAAGGCACCAGGACTAAGGATGTCAGTGCTACCTGCCCTAAGCAACCTGGTTAGGATGAAAGGGACAGAAAAACACTGTTGGCTATTGATTGTTTGCTCTTGCTGTCTTCTGCTTGCCATGAACTGAGTCCACTCTGCAGTGCCCCTCTGCCAAGCCAGCCTCCCTTGGAGCCAGCCAATCAGGGATTGACACCTCTACCAGCTGTGAGCTAAGCAAATCTTTTCCCCTTTGACTTCAGGTGCCAGGTATTTTGTTTCAGCAATGGAAGAAAAGTAACTAAGACATCCACCTTTCACAGTACATCACAGAAGTGCAGTTTACAGGGACCTTTGGACTTATCTTTGTTTTTTCCACCATGCCTTCACAAAGAAAATACAAACAAACTTTCTCCCCTCTGATTTTTAGCATCACCTTTAGCTATTCTGGCAGTATTGCCTGGTATTCCAGGCAACAGAGTACATAACAACTTTCCATTTTTGAGTTAAATGCCTCCGTGAGAAGTGACTCAAGCAAAGATTTCTTAAGAGATAAAAGGTATAATAATAAACAAAAATAAAGAGGACAAACACTGACAAATTGGGTTATATTAAAATTAAGAACTTCAGGGCTGGTGAGATAGCTCAGCAGACTAAGGGCCTGCTTAGGCAAGCACAGAGACCAGAGTATGATCTTTGGCACCATAGGCCATATTGGCCCCTCCTCTGGGTGTGCTGAGCCAGCCACCGAGACAAGGCATGGTTTTTCGCACCTGTAATCCCAGCACTGGGGAGGCTGAAAACAGGAGGATCACTGCAAGTCCCAGCTGTGCAGTACAACTCTGTACCAGATACATTAAAATAAAATAAAAATAAAATTAAGAATTTCAGTTTTTTAAAAATCATTTAAATGTAAGCCATAGGCTGGTAGAAGAGATTTTTTATACAAAAAATGGATATTCTGTAAGTGAACACAAATAATATAAGCATATGAAAAGGCACCTGTCATTGGAGAAGAACTTATTAAAATCATAGTGCAGAAACCACAGCATACCATACCCTCTGTTATGGTTTATGTCTAGTTGTCCCCCGAAAGCCTCCTGAAATCATGAGGCAGGGACTTCTAGAGTTTGAAACTTGACTCATAATCCACTGGGATTATATATTTTAGGACTGATGGGACTATGGGTCTGAGTACTGCTGCAATTACTTGATTCACGATCCACTGGGATTATGTGTTTTAGTACTGATGGGGTTATTGGTCTGAGTATGGCTGGGATGACGGCTGTGGCTTAAGGTGGATAGGTTGAGGTAGAGAACCTGAATGTAATATAAAGAGAGACAGATAGACTAGCGCTGTTGCTCTCTGCTCCCCTGGTTTTTCCACTGCCTCTGTCGCCATTGTTGCTGTCCCGCCGCCATGAACTGCTGCTCTCTGCCATGTGCCTCTCTGCCTTGGAGCCAGCCGAGTATGGACTGAAACCTCTAGTAACTGTGACCTAAATAAACCTTTCCTTCTTTCTTTTTGGGTGTCTAATATTTGTCCCAGCAATGAGTAAAAAGTAACTAAGACACCCTCTAATATGATTAAATGGAAACACACATATATGGAAAGCCAGTACCTTCAGGGTCCACTGCCTTGATAGTACATTACTATGACTGCTTTGGAAAGCTGTTTGATATTGAATAATATACTGAACATATCCAACCTTTCTACTCAGCAGTTCTGCTCCCAAGTGTGTGAGTATGGCAGAAAGGTTGGCATATATTTTTAAAATGACAGACACAAATGTTAACTGTGCATCCTTTATAATATTCCCAAACTACAAATAAGCCAAACATCTACTAATAACACAACAAACATAAAAGTCAGGTATGTGCATACATTGGAATAAATACACAGGAGTGAAAATGAATGAATACATCCGTACACAGAAAAGAATGCAACCCACAAAGACAATGCTGAGTTAAAAAAACGATGAGTGAGTGTAAACTGTGCTTTTAGAAATAGGAATAGTATTTGCCCTTGGAGTAGAAGCAAGTACCGCGAGGCATCTTGGGGGCTGCTAAATTGTCAGTATTGATCTGTGTGCCAGTTGTATGGCTTATATTATGGAAAACAGTTTATAAATTCAATATATTTCCCACCTGTGAGTATTTATTCACTACAATATTGGCAACTCTGGGCAGTGCCCCACATCTATTGCTTCTTGTTGAATACTTTATTAAATGCACTTTTTAAAAATAGAGAATAGAAAATATTTTTTTAAAAAACGGATAGCACAGAACTTCACTAATCAAAGCGATAGGGAATCAACGACAGTAACTGACTACATGCACCTTTGCCAATTTCCTTAATACAGCCGAATGTTTTCTTCCTCATCATTGGAGTAACGTTTACTCACAAAACCAAGCACCTTCAGACACTGCAAGGCACTTGTTAGAGGCCGAGCAGATTGCAGAGGCAAGAGGGTGAACAAGCCGGAGCGAGGAAGACAGGGTCGGAGCTCTCTGAAGGCAAGACCTGTAGCATTTGCTCACTCACTGTGCCAGAAGTCACTGATCGGGTAATCTTACACCTACTGGGTGAGTCCTTTGAAATCCTCAGGACAACCAATGCCTCCCTCACAAATGGGGCCACTGATCAGAAAAAGAGGCTTAGAAGAGTGTGTGGCTCAAGTACGGGATTATTGCAGGATTCAGGCTCTGAGTGTGAGTTTAGCCATGCCACTGTCCTCTGACCACTGCAATAGCAAGCACTTGAAAAACTATCTGAGGAAGGAGCATAGAACGCCCTTGGCTGCCTTCCATTATCTTTCTCCTTCCACCTTCTGCTCACAGTCATAATGTCATACTAAGTCCAGTCTCAGCGAGGAGGGGCCGGAAGTGGGGAGAGAGAGCACCAGAGTCTCTCAGCTCAGCCCTCTGGCTTAGACACAGCCTCCGATAGAGATGCCTGGCGTTATTTCCAAATGAGATTACATGATCGTCAGCATTCCCTCCCAAGACTGAGAACCATCCTGCTTAGGATCTTAAACTTGGGTACCACTGCCTATAGCATGCTCTACAGCCATGTTATTTATCTGTATTGTGAGTCATTTGAAAAGCAAAGTAATTACATTGTCCCTATTTGAATGTGTATGTTAAAATTACTCATTTCACAAACAGATACATTTAATGATGCAGCACAATATTTGTGACTGTAGGTATTTCTTCAGTTTTTAACACACCAGGATTAATCTTAAGAAGTGAAAGTGGCTCAGGCACTTTCACCTTGGAGAAGCAGACAGTATCCACATGCACTGCAGCAAGCTACCGCATGCCCTGCTGCACTGTAGCTCTGGGCTGACTGGGGTCACCAGAGCCCATAGCAGCCAGAAGCCACCTTTAGTTTCCATTCTTCACCCTGCAAGGCTTTTTCCTAGGGTGGGTTTTATTTTTATTTTATTTATTTTTATTTATTTATTTTATTTATTTATTTTATTTTATTTTTTTTGTCTTTTTGAGACAGGGTCTCGCTATGCATTTCAGGCTGGCCTTGAGCTCACTTTTGTAGCTCAGGCTGGTCTCGAACTTGCACCGATCCTCCTGCCTCAGCCTCCCGAGTGCTGGGATTACAGGCGTGCGCCACCATGCCCGGCTCCTAGGGTGGGTTTTAAATACTAGGAGAGAGGGACCCGGCAGGATGGCTCAGTGGTCTAAAGCGCCTGCTTGGGAAAGCTTGGGTGGCTGCAGGGACCTTGGTTCAATCCCTGGCACCACATGCTGTGCCAGCTCTGCCCTCAGGGCGCAGGCTGAGCCGGCCATAAAAATAAACAAACAAACAAAAGTTCTGAAACAAGAAAAAAGAAATACTAGGAGAGATATTTGGTTTTACTTTCACTTCCTTTCCTATCTCTCAGGTCTCAGGTGAGATTCTCAGAAGGTGAGACTTTGACAACTGTAGACTGCAGGGTAAACCCCCTTACACACATACACACACACACACACACACACACAAGTACACAGAGAGAGAGACAGAGACAGACAGACAGACAGATACACAGACACGCAGACACAGAGACAGAGAAGACAGAGACAGAGTGACAGAGCAACACAGACAGGCTTCACAACTGTCACCAGGGATGACTGCACCTATTTGAAGGTTCTGCTGGTTGACGAACCTTCCCAACCCCCTATCTAGTAGACCTGACTTGTCCTAGGACTCAGAACTACTAAACAGACAGGCATGGATCTCCTTCCCTATTACTAGGACAAGAAAAACACTTCAGTTCACAGGCAGGGAACACTCCTGTTGCTTTAAAACTGTTCTGCTTATTTATTTATGTCTTGGCTTTTAATTAATGCAAAAATTAATTCGAGTTTGGCAAACTTTAGCATTTTAGTCTACTGAAACATTCTATTTCAGCTTCTTCAGACAAGCCCAATAAGCTGGTCAAACAGTCCACGAGAACCAGGTGAAGAAATGCATTTTCTTTTGAGCAGAAACTGAAAGGGGGGCCACTTTTGGCAGGGAACGAAGCTATGCTGTTTTGAAAGGAGAAAAAGAATATAACGTAGAAGGGAAAATATTTTAAATTTGTAAGGAAAAATATTTTTCACTAGAAAACTTTCCTCATGCTCTCGCTTCTGCTTGGCGTAGCCTACCCGTGGCATTCCAAGCAATCTGTCTCCGCACCACAGCTGTGGGATGTATGCACCGAGGAGCCAGCTCGGCTTCTACCCCTCCCTCGCTTTTATTAGCCTCTTATATTGCCACCTATCATTGGCTCTCATACTGCATTCACTAAAGTGTTTCACAATTCTATTTTACAGAGTAATATTTCTGTGAACACAGTGGAGGAATAGCTCACAATCAGAATGATAGGTGATAACAAAACCATGCAGCTACTTTGGAGCAATTCGTTGTGACAACATCATCAAGGCTATGCTAGAAGAATGGGCTAGCTGAAAAGAAAACCCACCTGCGGACTTCATAATAGAAATTTCCTTCTCCTAGATTGGGAGTTGGCAAATTTTTTTTGTTTTTTGTTTTGTTTTGTTTTGTAAAGGGCCAGACAGCAAACAGTTTCAGCCTTGTGAATTAACTACCTTTCACTCTGAAATTAGAATGAAAGCAGCAATACACAATAAGCACAGAAATGAACAGTTGGGCGGTGTTCCAATAAAATTTTAGTTGCAGATGGTAGTTGGATTTGAAACATAGTGCTATAGTTTACTAACCTTTGACCTGCATGATGGATATTTGTAACTGTAACCAAAGGCTATTTCTAGACTAAGCCTTACAACCACTGGTTAATTTGTCTGAAAAGTTGGATTTCTGGGTTTTTGCTATTATTGTTGTTATTTTCAATGGATTTGGTACAGATCTCACTACAAAGCTTGGACTCATAGTGATCCTCCTGTTTTCAGCCTGTCCAGTGCTGGGATTACCAGAATACACCGCCACACCCAGTCTTGGTAGCTGGCTCAATGAGGTGTGGTGCCAGGGACTGAATGCCGAAGCAGGTACTTCATCTACTGAGGTATCTTGCCGGCCTTGAAAAGTTATATTTTTTAAAGATAGCATTAATGTACGTGTTCTAATTAGAACATAATTTAAAAAGTAGATACTTGCTAAGTTATTTCGAAGGATTGGTTTTATTTTCTCCAATGCAATGCAATTAATCTGAAATAGGTCATTTAAAATGACAATCTTTTCAACACTTGCAACTTGAATAAACTGGCAGAACAGAACTGAGCCTTGCTAATTTTCAGGTTTCAGCTGTGCCCACACCCTGGCTGTCCCACACAGGACCTCAAGGGCACAGGATGCTGTCGCATGTTGCCAGGGTAAGCATCTCCTTCCATCTCAGTGGACTTCTTATGCATTATTTTGACTGTGCTTTTCTGAAGGCCATGTGTAAAGTTATTAGGGACTTCTTAAGTCATTCAAAAATAACTTAATTTCCAACTTAACATTGATGGTGATGATGGTCCTTTAGTTTACTTGAGGTTTTTCCTAGGGTTTTCAATGAGCACATTTTCTAGCCATGATTTTATTTGAATTTCAAACAAACAAATGAACTGGAAAGCATTTCACACCAGGTGGCACACTGTTAGAAGTCAGCAGAGACTAATGTTATTCCCTTGGTTACCTAATTTTCTCCTAAACGGAGCTCTAGCCTTAGACATGAAACATGGGCAGGCAGTTTAAATGATTGTGTTCCAATATTAGTGCCTGCCTATTAATAGGATGTACTCCAGAATACACAAATCAGTTGCACATACACTGATAGTTGGTCCTTAACTACCTTGCAGGCTGCCCTGCTGAGTCCCCAGACAACAGCAGGCAACACCTGGCACTGGGGTGGGGAAGGGATTCTGACTCTGAAATTCCTTACCTTTGCTTCCCTGGCCGACCCTGGCTTCCAGATCTTTCCACATCCCATCCTGGGTTTTTCCAATGGCACTAGTGTTTATACTGTCCACCTGACTGCACATGTGTTCTCCTGTTTGGCAATGGGCTTTTATCGTCCTCTTTCTTTGTTGTAATACACAAGGTAGGGGCTGGCTCATCCTCTGTGTGGTCAGTAACTCTTGAATAAATGAATAGAGAAATGGATTTATTTATTCATTCATTCACTCATTCATTCATTCATTCATTGTATGAATAGTTATTGTGTTAGTGAACAAATTAGGTAAAAGTCCTGTCCTAGCAGAGCATAATTGTAGTGAAAAGTTAAAGGAATGATATTAAATTAGCAAGTGCTAAGTTCTTTTGGCAAAAAGCAAAATACAAAAGTGAAAGGAATTACAAGAAAAATAGGATTGAGATTTAATATGTCATCCACAAAAGGCCTCAGTATAAAGGAGATAATTGATAAATGGCCAAAAGAAGAAAAGACAGGATGGGTTCTTGGGAGACAGACTTCAGGCAGAAAGAACAGCAAAGGCAAAGCCTGGGCAGAGACAGCCTGCCTCTAGGAAGGGCAGCCTGGGCACTGCGGCCATGCGGAGACTATGAAGAGGACACAGAAGAAAGGGGATCAGGCCACCAACAGGACTTGGGTATTGGGTTTGAGTGACACAGACCTGTTATTTGTTTTTCTGGGTTTGCTAAAGTGTGTTCGGATGTCACCTGTTGTTGGGTGGCCTTGAGCACCTTTTTCTCATGCAGAAACGATGCCAGATATCTACTTCCTTGTTCATTTTCTGTGCATAATTTTCTTCTATGTGCAACTGGAAAACAGCCCTGCATTTCCTGAAAAGCAGTTTTAAAGGGATCAAATGTCCCTCAGGAAGACAGTATGAGTTGATGTCACAACTATTTCATCAAATGTCCTTTCCTGAAAGCTTCTTATGGGGAGGACAAATGAAATCCTAGTAAAAGATAAAGGAGAAAAATTAAAAGACTGCAATAGCCTGGAAAGGCAAATGAAAATCAGTAAGGTAAGAGAGGAGAAACAAGAAAACGGAAATGAAGGTGATCATTCCATGTTCGAACCACCACATCAACGACAGGGTTGGGACAATCTGATTTCAAATCCTAGGTGGTCCCTGCATACGTCACGGTTTGAGTCTACTTCATTCTACATAAAACTAGAATTTGAACATATGGCTCTCCAAACACTGTCAGGATTAAAATACATATTACACACAACATACCTAGTGCAATACCAGCACCAGCTTCGTGTATATTTATTGTCATCATGACTTCAGAAACTCAGGAAGCCAGAGGCAGCTCTGTATCTCCTGACTCTCCCCCACAACAAAGGATAAAACAGATAAAATCTTTTGATTAGAAATCATTTTAGGATTCGTTTTTAAAGCGACTGACTGTAAATTATGCATTGGATTCCAAATTACTGCAGAAGCTGAGATGGATGCGCCTAAAGGAACATCTTTTCAATATCTCAAATCCCTAAGCATTTGGCTTCTCTGGGAAATGGAATATGTATCTATAGGAAAGAGGAAAGAATTCTGGGAAAACTTGGTGAGGATCCTAGATGAAAAACAAATATAGGAGACCTTGTGTGACTTGGATAAAGATGATAATGTATTAGCAATTCCAGGAAAAGCAGAACACAGATTTGGAATTGAGCAAAACAGAAATGAAACAGTGCGGTGCCAAGGAAGACAGGACTGAATTAAATCAGCGGCCAAATGCTTTTCCATTTGGGACAGACAAGGTTTATGGCTGGCAGCAGGAGCCACAAAAGACTTGATATACACGAGTCTCATAAAGCTATCTGAATTTATTCTGCACTGTAGAGGGCATCTGCCACTTACTTATTTGTCTGGCATCCTTTATCGTAGAGAAATGCCTCTTCCCAACTTGGTCTGATTTTTTTTTTTTTTGAGTCTATCAACAGGGAAGTCATTCCTCTCCTCCAAGGGTTGATTTATTACCCAGAGTGTTGAATCAGAACGCCTCACTTACTAACCCGGAAGTATATAGACTTGCACTCCCACTTCCAAAATATTCTTATCAACACACGATGTAAGAAAGACTGTACAGGCATAGAAGCCCCAGACACATCAGCAGTTCCTGTAGAGTGTGAGAGGCTTGTGCACTGCATGGAGTTGAGGTAAGGCAAATAACATAAAAGTATTCATAAGAAACAATGATGAATCCGTTGGCTGATCCAGATGAAGAGATATAACTCGAGCACGCCAGCTGTCAGTATCATAAAACTCTGGAGCCTCCTGGAGCTTTGTTGTTGCTCTGTGAAATAAAATTAAGAATTTACCCAAAAGCTAGAGCTAAAGGGAAAACAGGGGAAGAGACAGCGACAGGGGAGTGGGAGTGGAGGTGACTTTCTGCTAATATTATTTGATTGCATTAATTCTTTGATCCAGTCATTTCTGAGCCTGTGACTTCCTGAAAACTTTCAGCCACCTGAACAGATAGTTTAACCTTTTTTTCTACTTCTGTTTTTAGCTCATGGCAGTTTTAAATTTAAAACTACATCATCAACTAAGGATAATGTGAATGCAAGGAAGAATCTAAAGCGACTAGGGCAATGTATGACATCCTAAGTAGGTTACCTGATTTTTTTCTACCCGTGGTGTTTTAAGATGTTGCAACAGCTTCAGATAAAGATGGAATGGCATTGAAACGGCCAGAGGAAGGGCCAGCCTGATAGCAGACTAAAGCACCTGCTTAGGCAGAGCGCAGTGGCTGGGGTTCGATCCCTGGTGCGCCATGCTGGCCCCACTCCTGGGGCACACTGACACAGCAATCGAGTCTAGACATCATAATGAACACCTGTAATCCCAGCACTCAGGGAAGCTGGAAACAGGAGGATCACTGTGAGTCTGATCTATGTAGTAAAACCCTGTCAACCTTGTCCTAAACACAGATAAAAGAAGAAAGAAGAAAGAAGAAGAGGAAGAGGAAGAAGAGGAAGAGGAAGAGAGGAGGAGGAGGAGGAGGAGGAAATATCCAGCGTATATTGTCAGCTAGATCAGTTCTAGCAAAAGGACAGGGGCTTGGCTGGGCATAGGCAGCAAACAGAATGACGGGTCTGTCCGTGGTTCAGCTGGAAGCAGTTCAGAAGTTTATAGGCCTCTCATTCAAGCCCTGATGTAACTGTATCACAGTCTGTCCAGACAGTAATAGTCCCCATCTGGATGGTGAAATACTTCCGTTCCCTTTGTTTCCATTGCAGAGTGATTTTACAATGACAGGAAGACTCAGAATTAAACATAAAGATCATAATGTAAATCAGATATATGGTATTACTACTGCTTAATAGTATCAATAATATTGAGTAAGTTTACATTTAGAAAAACAAGGTATGATATGCACATTGACATTGTAAAGTTTAAGAAAAATGGACAAAGAATCTGACAAGTTTAACCTCATGCTTTCAATTTCAAATTAATAACTAATTTTACTGGGGCTGGGAGGTAGCTCAGTAGAGTAAGCACTTGCCTGGCAAGCACAAGGGCCTGAGTTCAGTCCCCAGCTCCGCCAAAAAAAAAAGTAATTTTCTTGCCGGGCGTGGTGGCTCACGCCTGTAATCCCAGCACTTGGGAGGCTGAGGCAGGAGGATTGCTGCGAGTTCGAGACCAGCCTGGGCTACAAAAGTGAGCTCAAAGCCAGCCTGAACTGCACAGTGAGACCCTGTCTCAAAAAGCCAAAAAAAAAAAAAAAAGTAATTTTACTATTTCAGCTTATTTTGCAAAGTTTTGATGATTTAATCAGGTGTATAGAAAGTAGTCGAATGCTAGGATCTACTCTTTACGTATGAATTTTTAGACTTACAAGCCCTATGACTTTGATGTGTGTTGGGTATCTCAGTTGTTTGATAAATTATGAGTATTTTTAAAAGTTTAGAGAACTTAATTGATAGCTTATTCCCACAACTAGAACATTTTAATCTGCCAAAATTGAATTAATGAGTGAGAGGATTTTTAAAAATTATATGAAAATCACTTGCTTTATAAGTAAAATCAGAATTATGAAGTGAGTTTAAAATCTGAAGTATAGTTTCAAATTTCCAAACTGTGAAATATTTTTCTTCAGTGCTGAGAATTAAACCCAGAGCTTTTCTTTCTTTCTTTCTTTCTCTCTCTCTCTCTCTCTCTCTCTCTCTCTCTCTCTCTCTCTCTCTTTTTCTCTCTTTCTTTCTGTCTTTCTTTCTTTCTTCCTTCCTTTCTTTCTTTCTTTCTTTCTTTCTTTCTTTCTTTCTTTCTTTCTTTCTTTCTTTCTTTCTTTCTTTCTTTCTTTCTTTCTTTCTTCCTGTGAATGAGAATGAGCACGTCCCATAACTCAGAAGCAGGCAGCCCGAACATGGAATGGGGGTTGCAAATAGTCATGTTTGGTCAGTGTCATTTGGTTTTGGCTAGTCTTAAAATATCCCTAATGCCTAAGTAAATATATTAACTCTAGAAAAAATTAGTTAAATTAACATAATCAGATAAAATATAAGAAAAGACCACATAAAGCGTAAGGTAAGACAAACTACATAAGCATATCAATAGTATACGGCACTGAACCAGTTGGAGCAGCTGCTAGGAGCTAACACAAAAACGAAGAATCAACAACTTGGTTGGAGCAACCAGTATTCATTCATTTATACGTTTGTTATGGTTTGAGTATAAGAGTCCCTCAAAGCCCCATGCAATCACGGGGTGGCTTCTGGAGTTTTCGATTGGTTATTGTGTTTGTGGGTGCTGCACCTGCCCTGAGGCAGGTAATTTGCATTACAGTGCACAGGGATAGGGGAGTTCAAACACTACTAATTTAAATAGCGAAATATGGGGGAAGCACAGCATCCAGTAGGAACAAGCAGTACAAATAACAAGGAAAAAAACTGTAAAGGGCTCAGTCTGTGAGAGTCTGAGAAGAAAATCTGGATATGAAACGAGGCACAAGAAACAAGACTGAACACCAGGACGCCTTGTTCTGAAGGCTGGGGCCAGGCGTGTTGATCCGGAGAGGAAGAGCCACACATGGCAGAGCTGCGCCTCCAGAGGAAACGCACATGGCCATGGCGTAAAGAGGGAGGCTGGGCTTGTTCTGGACTAGTGAGTACCAAAGTATAAGCCTTGGAAAGACCCACTGCCCACCACCGCTCTGGCTGCATCTTTACATAACTCAGAGGCAGGTAGCCAGAAAATGGAATGAGTGGCGCAAGCAGTGATATTTGGTGGGTGTCATTTGAGTCTGGTTATTTGAAAAATATTTCTAATGTGTAAGTATCATAGACCCATCCTGGCAAAGTTAAATTAATATAATGAGATAAACTATAAGAAAAGAAAAAAAACTGCCCCTCTAGAGAATACTATGCCCTGGAAAGAAAAGTCCACAGACATTTCTAATTGTTTATTGGAAAAGTAACACAGACGAGCTATCCACACCCCATCCTGACTGTTGGTAGTGATAGACCACATACAGGAAGAGAGTGAGCGTAACTGCCTAGTCCCAGGCAGGTCTCAAGTTTCTAGCCAGCTATAGGTGTTCTTCCTTTTGAGTACTTGTGAAGGTACAGTGGTAATATCTGTGAAGAGTTCATCTCAACTGTTCATGGGACTACTGATCTTTATGCACATGAGAAAACAACCCACAACCAAGGAAGGGGCCTCCTAAAAGATTAGGGGGGATAGTTCCATTTTCCCACTTGCCTAGAAGTGACCATTCCCAACAGCCATTGACAGAAAATGTGGTACCCATGGGTCACTGGGTACAGTACTCATAATGGGGCAAAGTTAGCTCTAGACTTCATATTGCTTTGATCTTGCCTTACAAATCTCAAGCAATATGGTCAGAAACAACCAGTTTCTGAGTAACTTAGCTGTATCTCCATATAAAGACAAAAACTATTTATAATTACAATTTCAAAAAACCTAATACCAAATAGGAAAATGTGCATAGGGTATAATGTATCATAAAGAAATAATCAGGTAGGCAAAGAAGCAGAAACAAATGACTATGATAAAAAAAAGTTAACTGAAACCAAAAAAATCTGAGAAAGATGTTAGAATTGGCAAGGATATTAAGAAGTTATTATTGTTGTAGAACAGACATTTTTAAAATTAAGTAGCAATATGGAAGATATTAGAAAGATTCAAGCCAAACTTCTAGAAATGGAAAAATGGTTAGCATTTTAAAAATCACACTGAGGGCCAGCCAAATAGCTCAGCAGACTAAAGTGCCTACAAGTAGGCACAGGGGCCATGCGTTTGATCCAGAGGCCTGGGGTGCACTGAGATGGCAATTGAGACTGGGCATGGTGGTGTGTGCCTATAATCCCAGCTCTTGGAAGGCTGTAAGCAGGTAGCTCACCACGGGCCTGATCTAGTAATGAGACCCTGAACACCCTGTAGACCCTCACCCTCCAAAAAGAAATTACACTGAATGACATTAACAGCAAGATGAAACCCACAGAAGAAAAGCAGTGAACATGAAGACAAAGCAAGAGGGAGAGAAACAATCTAATATCTCCTGAAGACAGACTGTAAGAAGTTAAAGATATATATTGTAAACTATGAGCCAATAACTATGTTATTCCTACAGAAAAACACTCAATTTATATGTACATAACAGAGTTTGTTAAATGTAAAATTATAGAAAAGATATGTCGTGGCATTATAAACAGAATTTTATCCCTCTAAAATTCGTATCTTGAAGCCCCAGCTCAGGCTGTGACCGTGTTGGAAAGAGGGATGTAAGGAGGCAAATATGCTTAAATGTGGCTGCAGAGGTGAGAACCCTCGTCCCTAGTCCAGCAGGATTGGTGTCCTCATACGAAGAGTGAGAGACAATGTGATTCCCCCTTTTCTATGCTCTCTTCCTGCACACACAGAAGAGGCCAGGTGAGGACTCAGCAAGAAGGATGTGAAAGGGTGGGCATTTATAGCCCAGCAGAACAAGCATCTGTCCAGAAAGTGCAAGGTTCTGAGATGATTTCTGTTAAAAAAAAAAAAAAAAAGGAAAAGAAAAGAGAGAGACAGAGACAGAGATAGAGACAAGCAAGCAAGCAAGCAAACAAAAAAGCCAAGAAGAAAAGGCTCACCAAAAACTTGCAGACTCCAGAACTGTGAGAAAATACATTTCGATTGTCTAAGTCACCCAGCCTATGCCATTTTGCTATGGTTAGCAGCAGGAAAAAGTGAGTGTATTAATGTAAGATAAAGTGCATACCAGAACCAATGGTACCAAGTACAAGGAAGGTCATTTTACAATGAATAAGGGTAAGTTCATCAGACTACATAACATTCCTAAATGTTTACATACCTGATAAAAGGAATTTAAAATACATCAAAAAACTTTGCGGAACTGCAAAAACAATAGGCTAATTTACAACCATAGATGAAAATATTAATACCCCCTTCTCGATAATCTACAGTGCAGAGGAAAATTCAGTAAAGATATCCAAGTTCAAGCTATCCACTAACATTAATAAAAAAGCTTTTATTAAACATCTTATCAAACTAAAGACATATACACATTCTTCTTAAATGCATATGGAACATTAACCAAAATACTTCATACTTTAGACCATAAAATATAACTCAATAAATGTAAATAAATTCAAGGCTAGGAAATCAGCTCTTTTACTAATGGAATTAAAGTAGAATCAATAATATAAAGGTTTCTGGAAAATACTCATGATTTTTCAAAAAAAATAACACTTCTAATACTCATAAATAAAAAATTATATTGGAAAAGAGATGTTTTGTTTGTTTGTGTTTTGCTACAGGATCTACAGGGTTTCACTATCCAGCTCAGACTCGTAGTGATCCTTCCGTTTTTCAGCCTGCCAAGTGCTGGGATTACTGGTGCAAACCACCGTGCCCAGTCTCAGTTGCCATCTCAGCATGCCCTGGGGGCATGGCTGGCATGGCATGCTGGGAATGAGATGCCGGTTGCTGTGCTTGCCTAAGCAGGCACTTTAGTCCCCTGACCTATAGTAAGTAGATTTTGAACCAAATGAAACTGAACTTTTGTCAGATGCCACAAAAGAAGTTCACAGCACTTGAGGATGAAATGCATGGTATTCAAAGTACTTATTAGGAAATAAAAGGAATTTCTTAAGCTAAAGAACCCAGCTTACTCCAGCTTCCTTAAGAAACCAGAGAAAGAACAAAATGAAACCCAAAATAAGGAGGAAAAAGACATAATAAAAATCTCAAGTGGAGTATAATGAAATGAGTCTTAGAAAAATAGCAGCAAAGACAGAAGTTGACCATTAAAGAAGACAAAACAAATGACAAGCTTTCAGCCAAAAAGGTAAGATAGTCACCACCCCACATCAGGGATATAAAAGGAGACATCACTACAGATTTAGTGCACACTAGTAAGGAAGGGTGGAGAAGGAGGAGACGCTAAAAGGAATTAAGGGGTGTTACGCACTTGTACCAACACTACACGAGAAATGCAAAAATTATGAACTGAAAATGTGTAAAAATGCATTACGAATGATGAGCAACTTTATCTCAAAATAAATGAAAACTTAAACGAAATCCACTCACCTCTTAAAAAGCATAAATGAGCCAAGCTCATTAAAAATAAAATAGATGACATGAGCAATCTTATACCTATAAAAGGATTGTATTTATAAATTATAAAAAAATCCCACAAAGAAAAATTATGAATGTAGATAATTTCATTGAAGAACCCTACCAAATATTTAAAGAAGATGTAATATCAATTCTCACTTAGTATTTCAAAGAAATGAAGAGAAGGAAACCTTTCCCAACTTAGTATATGTAATGAAGTCAGTATTACCTGGCCAGTAGTACTCTGATGCCAGCTGGATACTAACAAGATAATGACATTCCACTGTTTCTTGGAATCTATGAGATCCTGTTACTTGGATGCCTTTTTGTTTTGCTTGAGTAATTCTTTCAGAAATAGTTTGTGAGTGGTAAATGACCTGAGTTGTTATATGTTTAAAAAGGCCTCACTTTGATAACTTGGCGAAGGAGAGATTTTAGACTCAAGAATATTTGCCATCACCATTTTGAACGCATGTTTCTTTTCTTTTCCTTAGCATCTACAGGTGCTGATCTAGCTAATGCTACACAGATTCTCATTTCTTTCTAAGCAGCACAGCGCTTTTAGCATTTAGAATCTTTCCTGTCCTCGTTCATCTTACTTTGCATAACCTAGGCACTTAGAGTCTGAAGTCCTGTGTCCTCACATTTGGAAAATTCTCTCCAGTTCTCTGCTTTGTCTGTTTTCTTATTCTGGAACTATTTTGAGTGTTTAAATTGTTCTTCTCTAATTTCCTTTTTCATCTTCAATTTTTTTCTCCTAGACCCTCCCTTAAATGTTTGACTTTGGCAATTAATATTTGTATTTTGAGAACTCTCTTTGATGTTGGTTGTTCTTTTTCTTGGCAAGGTAGTTTGTCCTACAAATGCTTTGTATTGACTTTTTTTTCTCTTTATGAGGATACTAAATAGAATGATTTTTAAAGATAGTTCCTATATTCTGAATTATACATTTCCTCCACACTGTTTATTTTCTCAATATGTTCTTTTTATCCTTACTTTTCCTTGGTTTTTATAATCCTTGGGATTTGACTCATACTGGAAGCCCAGCTTGCTCAGCAACTAACTTGATCTTCCCAGTCCACGTCTTCTATCTAAAAAGGTGGTCATCACTGGAAGAAGCCTTTGCTTCAGACTTTGTGGAAAAAGCAGAGGACGTGGGATGACTGCTGCCTAGCCCTTTTTGTGGCAAAAATGAAGATAATTTATTCAGGGGGAACATCCCTCTTAGTGGAACTCTCTCTCATGAAAACTATCAGTTATTTTAAGGGGTGGTTCTCTGGCTTGTGCCTGAGCATGTGACACAGGGGTGGAGAAACGGCCCATGACTCACAGTTATCCCACAATTGAATTCTTTCCAACTCCCCTTTTATGCTTCAAGTTTGGAGCCTCTCTAGGTCTGCCGCCAAGAAACATTGCTCTCGGCCCTACTGCAGCTCTCTCCTGTGAGTGTGATCTAATCTCTTAATACAATTCCAAGCATTTCCACTGTGAAGAAATCACTCTGTCTCTATAGTTCTCTGATTCCCTTCTCTACCTGGCAGTGTCGTTAATGTGCTGCTCCTCAGTCTTCTTTATTGACATTTCTTTAGAACTTGAGAACACAAAGGATTTCTATATACCTCTGCCTGCCATCTCGAGGAATAATTTCCATCATCTCTTTAGTCATCTTTATGATTGTTTAAAATTTTAACTCAAAACACTGTAGCTTTCACATACAGCCACATGGCAATACACATAATTCTTAAGTTTTCTTCTACACATCTGCTCTCCAAATATTTGAAACTTGTTTCATTTCCTGCTATCATCTCCAAGTTAAATATTTCTAGATTCATTGAGTTTTTACTCTTGTTATTTACAAGACTTTCTTCTGAATTTTGTTCATCTTCCTTAAAGAATCCAATGCAGTGCATAGGGTACCAGTGCCAAAAGGTAGTTCTTCATAACTTAGTTCCCCCTGCGACGTCACACCCCCACAACCTCCATCTTCCCTGACCTAAGCAAATTAAATTAATGGCTAGCAATGTTATGGAGGTGCTATACAATAGGAACATTCTAAAAAGCCATGAGATTATGGGAAAATATAATTTGATTCCAACAATATCCAGGCTCTCTGCTCTGTACTATATTTTTGTTCATAATTATACTGTTCCATGAATAAAAAGTACCCAGATTCTTAGTTTTTATTACTTGATAAAGAATGCTATATGCCATGGAAGAAATTTAGGTAAGTGGTCCCTAAGCTTATTGAAGCATGTATGGGAATATATTATGTTATGTCATGTCATGTTACATTACGTTACATTACATTATGTTATGTTATATTATCTCATATTATATTATATTAAGTGAAACTTCAAAACTGTGCCATATTTTTTCTTTGGAAGAGCAAGAAACTAACACTTTACTAAAAGCCTCACAGTGTTGCAAAATCACTGCTTAGTAAGACACTCATGAATATATTAAAGAGAGAAAAAATACTAGCATTACCTTAGCCTAAAGCAGCACTACTATGGTAATACCTACTTATGGACAGCAAAGTTTAAAGATCAAGTAAAATATTATTTGAAGAAATTACATTGTGCACCAGCTGTGCCTTCTTTGGAATAGTCTATGCCCACAAATCTTTGAAAAGCAGCTCTATAAACTAGAAAAGAAATGTTTATTAGCATATTCATATATAGGGAAAGAGTTCTTTTAGATGTATAAAAAAAACTCAAAACATTTTCTAGGCAATTGATAGACATTTTCAGGATCTAGTTACTTATATATCTTGCATACAAGCATACATGTTTATTAAGAAATTGCAGGCTGGCCTGATAGCTCAGGAGACTAAAGTGTCTGCTTAGGAAGAGCACAGCAGCTAGGGTTCTATCCCCTGCCTGCCCTGCCATGGGGTACACTGAGATGATGATTGAGACTGGGTGTGGTGGCAAGTACCTGTAATCCTAGCACTTAGGAGACTGAGAATAGGAGAATCCTTAAAAGTCCAATCTACATAGTGAGACCCCATAGACCCTATAGATGGTGTCCTAAAAACAGAAAAAAAAAAAGTTGCTAAGTGATAAACACTAGCAATTCCATAATCAGTAGTGGCCAAATTTGGACAAATTTGCCATCTCTATCATGTGTAGATTCAAATACATGGGACCACTTTTTCCACACTTGGGTTCAGGAAGAGATAAATTCAGACACATGCCAAATGTGTGCCAGTCTCTAGAAACAAAAAGCTAAGTGGACCACACACCGGTAACATTTATGGAATGTTAACTGAGGATTCAGAGGTGAAAAGTTAACTGGAAGTTAAGAAGTAACTGCAGATAAATACTTAATTATCTCATCCTCTTTTATTCCAGTCAGTGAAAACTCGGAGATAAAGTTTTCCAGGGTCTATCCTGAGTGTCACCACCTGGCATGTCCTGTGCTGGTGGCCCTTGGGTTCTCCTGCCAGTACAACTGGATCTCCCACAAGCCTAAATCATATGAGTTGCTCTGGACATCTATTTTTATTTTACAGAGCATCATCCTTGTTCACACTTCTTCTTTGCCTGAGATGCTCTTGCTACCTTCATTCACCTGGAGTCCTCCGGTTTGGTGTCAAGGCTTACTCTGGTGGGGTTCTCTGACCCCACCCCCTACCTCCACCCCCAGGGCAGCTGGCTCTGAGGATCTGTGGCAACAACTGTGAGAAAAGACAGAAGAGGAAATGGATCTTGGTTCCAGCTTTGCCAGATGTGTTCAGCTCTCTGAATCTAAGTTCTTCCCATCTATAAAACATAGATACTTGCTTTACAGGGCTGTTTTGAGGATTTAACCCACAGAGAGGGGAAAGCCCCTAAACAGAGGGGCTGCACAAGGATGACATTCAATAAATGCTTTTCCCACCCTCTTCCCCTTTTATTACACCTATGCACGGCATGAACTTAAAATCTCATGCACAGCTCAACAACAGTCCCTACTATGAAAATTGTTTGGATAAAAATAAGTTTCAAATTAAAACTAGTATTATAAACAAAAGCCTACTTAAGATTGCTCATTACTTACAAAGCTCCTTTGTGTAAAGTATGGCTCTAAAATAATTGGAGTGAGTGCTCTTTTACTTAATCTGTAGGCATGCAATAGTTTCAAAGATCTTGATCAAAACCCTCAGCACTGTCTTACAACCTATAAACTTTACATAGAGGTCAGCGTCATTTTTTTATTAATTACATCTGCTCCGGCACCCACTTTACAAACCTAGAGGTAGCTGTACTGCAACACAGTATGTGGATAGTAAAGATTTCCAATGGGCAATAACATTATAAAAGCAATAAATACTAAACTTAAGAATTGGGACTTTTCTGGAGTCTTTCTCGAGTGCCTTCAACACTCCACCGACATGTAATACCCTTCATATTCTCTGTTTTGCCCATAGTGTTCAGGGACTCAGTGCTCCTCATTTCTAGGACCAGGCACAAGAGCCTTCAACTTCTCTGTAACAGAGTGATGCCGTGTGTGTGTGTGTGTGTGTGTGTGTGTGTGTGTGTGTGTGTGTAACAGGAAAAAATATGAAATATTTCTAAAGGAGCCTGTGTAACAGTTTCATGTATACATTTCAAGTTTTCATGCTTTTCCAAGTAGTCCTCATTTCCCATACTTCGCATATTTTTGGCCCTGTGTTTCACTCTATTTTGAGAACTTCGGGAATCATCAGTGTCTTGGCCAGCTTCTCACCCACCAACTTTATAAACACTGGTTAGAAGCACAGACTCTGGACTGTAGCCTGGGATCCAACCCCAACTCTACCGCTTACTTGTTACAAGGCCTTGGGGGCGTTACTTCCTCTGTAACAAGCTGAGTATTTGTGTCCCTTTAATGTTTAGAAATTGAAGCTGTCCCAGTGTGCTGGTACTAAGAAGGAATCCTTTGGGAGATACAGTAATTAGGGTTAGATGAGGTCATGAGGGTGGCTTCTGATGGAATTTGTACCCTTGTAAAAAGAAAGATTGGATCCCCCCTTCTTTCCTCCCTCTTCTCCTCTCCCCCTTTCCTTCTCCCCTCTTCTGATCTTCCCCCCCCTTTCCTCCTTCCCTCTGTCTCTCTTTCCTCTCTCTGCCATGTGACAGTGAAGAATAAAATCTGTCAGGACTTTGATCTTGGCTTTCTCCCCTCCAGAACTCTGAGAAATTAATGCTGTCTAAGCTATGCAGTCTATGGTACTGTGGC
Organism: Myocastor coypus; assembly: GCA_004027025.1. Taxonomy (NCBI): domain Eukaryota; kingdom Metazoa; phylum Chordata; class Mammalia; order Rodentia; family Myocastoridae; genus Myocastor; species Myocastor coypus. The sequence continues at coordinate 58,418 of PVJA010000212.1, read as the reverse complement.
ATAATAGCCACAGCTAAGGCATTCTATGGTTTAGCTTCCCTATCTGTAAAATGGGGCTAAAAATAGTCCCCTACATGATGAGGCTATGGGAAACAGCGCTCAACACGTAATTAGTGCTCCTAATTACTAGAAAACTGTTAGTGTTAAATTTCATTCTTTCCCAGGCCCTGAGATGCAGTGGCTAAACAAAGGCACTCAACAAATATTTAGTAAATGAATAATGCAAAACCATAACAGAGTGAAGCCATAAATAGAGATTTTGGAAACCCAGGTGGTTTCTATGAATGGCTGATGTCAGCCAACAAAAATTTAACATTCATGTCATTAACCCTTAGCAACATGCTCATTGGCCCACGGGCAGCAACAGAAATAATGAAACTATCTGCCTAGTGTCACAAAAGTCAAACCAATGAAAGTAAACGAAGCGGCTCTGTGCTGTGCATAAATGTTTTTTGAAAACTGTATAGTATGGTTTGCTGTAGTATCAATGACTTCTTTAAAAAGTCTTATAAGCCTTGTTTAATTGTTATCTCAATGTACTGACTCTCCAGGAAGACTATGGCTGGAAATGCGTGTGTCAACAACTAAACAACTCAAAGCCACAATAAAATCTTAAATACTTCAGTTAAATTATATTTTAAAACTGAACATCTAGCATGTAACTTAGGTGAAAACACACTGAATCAGACCACTGTTTCATCCATATGCATATTTGAGATCCCATCATTAGAACCATTCATAGTACCAATCAGTTTTAGCCACTGCTAAAAGTCCTATCACTATTTAAAAATACTCTAGAGCATGTAACTGCAAACACATAAGTCTAAAAGAGCATGATCATCATAAATTTTAGTTGTTTAAACATCTTTCAAATTGTGTGTTTTGTTAAAAGGAGACCTTAAAAAAACATTGCTACCAAAAACTGCAGGGGAGCCAGCACCACAAAGGAATATGTTTTTAAAATAGTAAACACCCAGCCAGGCGTGGTGGCTCACGCCTGTAATCCTAGCACTTGGGAGGCTGAGGCAGGAGGATTGGTGCGAGTTTGAGACCAGCCTGGGCTACAAAAGTGAGCTCAAGGTCAGCCTCAACTGCATAGCAAGACCCTGTCTCAAAAAGACAAAAATAAAATAAAATAAAATAAAATAGTAAACACCCAATTGGCACACGTCAGAGATAGCACAAAGGGCTGAAGAACAGAGAAGGCTGGAGGGTGAGAAGCAACTCCTTCCAACAGAGAAAAGCAGAGGGTGTACACAGGACCCCAGGCCTCTTGCTTTGTTCCCATACAGTTGCTAAAACATTGGGAACCATGAGTGCTTAGAAAGTTGGCCAGTGCCAAGAAAAGCTTTTCCACAGATGAGCAGAGACAACGAGGTCTTCCCTGGGACACAAAGCAGGGCCTGAGTTTTTCTTTAACAACTAATGGAGACAGACTATTAACAAGGAAAGAACAACAGCAAGAGAGAAAGGCTGTTTCTCTCAACAGTAGAAAGAAGCTGTTTTCAGGGGCTGAGAGTCCTGATGCAAAGATAATCCATGAGAAGCCCTGAACAAATCGTGCAAATAGTACTCACTCACACACCACATACACATGCCCTCTCTCAAAACTGATGATAAAAGTGAGACTCGGTTATTATTCAACGATTCCTTTGAAGGCAGATATTATGTTGTCTTAAATTTTGTTGTTTAAATAATTAATTTAATTTAAATGCAATCTTGTAGTCATAGAAGAAAAAAAAAAAGGCTTCTTTTGAATGTTTTCAGGTGGGGACCAAACCCAGGACTTCATGCATGTTAGGCCAGCACTCCACCACTGACGAATCTACATCTCTAGGTGCGAATTTTGGATTTCACAAATAATTAAACTAAAACGCGAGTTATACATGTTTTGGCTCTATTTCCTTGGAGTCCCCTGAGCGGCAATTTCCCTAGGATATACACTGTGTACATTTTGTCACTTTGTTGTTCCCCACATCAATTTCTCTTTCAAGAGGAAAGCAACACCAGATCTATGTGTCTATCAAAGTATTCCTTTAAAAGTGTTAATATACAAATATTATGCTATAAGTGATTAAAATTTGGTGTTTTCTTGATGCTGTAATAATTTCCCCAAATCCAACGGGCACTTCTCTTCTCCCAGTTCTGTACATTACAGGTCTAACCCTGGTCTTGCTAGGTACGATGGTTAATCCGGGATACCAGCCTGACTGGACTGAGAGATGCCCAGGCAGTTGGCCAATCAGAGACACCATGCACTCACATGCCACACAGGCACACACCTGCGCCTGCCTGTGCGCCTGCCTATGCGCATGCGCACAGGCACAGGTCAGCAAGCTGAGGCGTGGCCCACCCTAAATGTATGTGCCACTATCCAATACTGAGGGCTCGGAAGGAAACAAAACGAGGAGATGGGGAAGCTCGTCAGTGGCATGTGCTGGACTCTCCAGGAATGGCTGTGTTTTTGGCTGCTGCCACCACCCAGCTACAGCAGACTCTAGAGGTCTCAGCTGGGCCACATTCCTTCTGCCTTCTCCTTGTACTGTTAAGGACCCTTGTGAGTACACTGGCTTAACAGGGTAAGCCAAGATAATTTTTTATTTTAAAGTCAGAGGATTAGAAGCTCTAATCAGCTGGGTTATTCATTTACTTACTTACCTTGAACTCACTATGGAGACCACAGCAATCCTCTTGCCTCAGCTTCCTGAGTGCGACCATGCCTGGTTTTAATCAGATACTTTAATCCCGACTCTTAATGTGTGTATTAATCTGCTCTACCTGTAATAATAAAACGCCAGTGTCAGGTTCAACTTTGTTTTCTGAGAGACTGTGAAGAATTTGCGAGAGTTGCCTTCTCACCTTTCTGGAGGTTAGAAGTCCAAGGTCAACGTGCCAGTAAGGTTGATTCCCAGTGAAGCCTCTCTGCTTACCTTGCAGACAGCTGCCTTTTTACTGTACATATTCTCACAGGGTGTTTCCTGTGTACATGTGACCGGATGTCTCTTCCTGTTCTTATTAGGACTCCAGTTTTATTGGGTTAGAGCACCACCCTTCTAATAAAGATCCTATCTATAAATATAGTCACACTGAGGGTCAGGACCTCAACATCAGAACTTGGGGAGGGCACAGCACAATCTGTAGCACCTAGAACACATTCACCAGTTCTGGGGATCAGGGCATTTGGGGCAGAGTCACTTTTCTACTTGCCTCAGTGCTCCCCTTTGAATTTCAGACCCATGATGGTAATACATTCCTGAGGTCAAATGAGGGCACACTGGTGTCGCTGATCTTGGCATGGGTAGGAGGAAGAAAGTACCTGTGGGGGACAGCTGCACTCTGCATTTTTTTCTCCAAAGTGGCGATAATAAAAGCTTTGGCAACTTCCTAATAGAGAACCTATCTGCCCTGGCATTGCTTCAGGAGATGAACAGAGACACTTTCTCAGAGTAAAAGGTGGAAGTGGCCACAGTGACAGGCCCACTAAACCATAGAGTTGTGACAACTGCAAACTTGAGCAGGAGCCCAGAGGTTCATGTGAACTCCATTAAACATTGTGCTGAGCACATCCAGGGCAGGGGTTTGTGGGTCAGGCACTCTATACAGGGTTTTAGACATCACATTTCAAGATAGCAGGATGCATTAAAGAGATAAATGTGCAGTGGAGTATTTGTTATACCACAGAGCAGTCTGACGCTGTGCCTTGTTTCGTTTTCAATCTGGAGGAAACATCCCAAGTCCAGAGAGACACAAGCTTTTTCCCAAAGCATGAGAAAAACAAAACAAAACACCTCTCATCTTTATATTCCCTTTTCATCATTCATGAAGGTCACTGGGTTAATCAGGGCTATTAATCATCATTTGCATCAGGTTGCACAAGAATATGACCCTCTTGATAGAAAGCCTTACTGTTCTTGAGCTCTTATTATTTTTATGAGCCCAGGAAGTAGGAGGCTCACAGATTCCAAGCCTGAAAGGAGACAGCATGTATCTGAAACATGTAAACAACTCAATTGCAGCTCCTTTCTACCTCATTATTTCTAGCAGGTGCCTCTTACCACTGGCCAGAGACCTGTGAATGGATTTGTACCAGAATTGGCTACCATCCTGATGTCACCCCGAAGACCAAGCACTGAAAGTGTAAGAGGAGACTGAGTTGCAAAGAAATACTTTTTGTTCTTCATTCACACACACACAAATATATAAATCTATTAAAGAAAAAAATCAGTAAAGCTACAGTGATATAAAAAATATTCACGCTTCTGTTATGTTGATTCTTAAAAATTAAGCTCTAGTGACAGCTATATCCCAAACACAATTCCAGGTGTTACAACTACAACTGAGGCAGCGCACACTAAAATACAGAGAAGTCTATTCAATGCTGAGCGACTCTCTGTCTGCATCCCCATGGCAGACATTACCAATCCATTGCAGCATTATTTTCTACCAAACCCTGAGGAACCATCAGAATCCCAGTGCAGGGTCCTAGGCAGCCACTAAAAGCACTCAGAAGCTGGCATCAGAAATGATGTTTCCTTGTCTTCCTGACATACAACATTTCTAATTGTTTGCTCTCGACTGGATTCCCCCTCACTTTCTCCAAGCACAATCCTCAATTACAAATCGTGGGTCACCTCTTGTATGAGAAGACAGCTGTGCCTGGAACCTACTGCATTAGACAGCGTAGAACCAAATGAGGTTGCATAGAAACAGAAAAGATCGCAGAGGCTGCTGAAGCCCATATCAAGGACATTGTTCAGTTTTCCTTAATGCAGTGAGAGGTCATTAGAGACTCTTAAGAAGATATCATAGTTTTATCAATTTTTGCCTACCTGAAAAAAAGGTCAATGGATCTACTTTTTCCAGGTAGTTTTCTTCCCATCTATCTACCATTACTGTTTGAGGGGATCTGCACCCAGAACACCATTTCCTCACCACTGAACTCTTTTTAACCATCTTTCATTTATTTCACCACCTGAAACCTTTTTCGGACAGAGCAGAGATGGTTTCCTTTGTGTACCACTCTTGGACCCTCTTCCCCAGAGAAGAGCAAATTTTATGCTCACCACTGGGGATGTCACAGTACACAAGAAATACCTTGCCCTCTTCTTTGGACATGAGTGCCCATGGTAAAACTACCCTGACATTGAAGTTTAAGGCCTATGAACCTGGGCTTGAGACAAAAAAGGAAGACCACTGTGGGAGCAGCTGTACCTGAGCAAGGCTCAGTGCATGAAACCAGACAGGGGTGGAAGAAGTACTCCCTACCTGACACCTAAAGATAGCTGGAGTTAGCCGGGCCTGGAAGAAAACTGTATCCCACCCACACAGCTTAAGCTGGAGGTGTGAAAACACACAGCAGGAGCTGAAATGGTTCAGTAAGAGGGTGTGAACTCACGCCTGGAATTAACCCACTCTGCTTGGCACATAATCTTTTCTCAGGCCACTGCTTTCATGTAATTTTTTTCTTTGTTGTAACATCCCATGTTTCAAAAAAATTGTTAAAAATGTACTGCGGCTGTCTATTCTGTTGAATTCAATGTTTAATTTCGCTTTCATTTCTTGATCAATTTTGCATGCTTCTATCTGGCAATCTGAGCTAATGTGAAGGCAACAATATGCAACACAACATCCTTGTTTAGTGAAATTCTGTATCATTTCTAATGGTTTAACTGTTTTTATTCTCTTTGAAAAATGAAAAAAATGTGTTCACTGCAAAAATTGTTTTAAAATGTACAAGAAAAGTAAGATTAAAATCAGCTACCTTTATCATATTGGTGAATTTCCCTCTATTTCTTTTAGCAGTGCCAGCTCTCTGCCTCAGTCTAGGCCTTTTGGGACAGGCAAAGTGTTCAGTTTTGTGCCTTATTTTGTGTGTGGTTTGGTTTTTGCTCTTAGGGTAACTGAGGGTTGTTGCTGCTTAATATTACAATGTGAGCTTTCTGTCTGTGGAAAAATACATTTAGCATAGTTTATTAGGGACTTTCTATTGATAGATGTATTTTTCAATTTATGCTATTAGATATGGTTATGTAGTCCATAAGTTTTGTTTACATCATGGATTATGTCCGATAGATATTCCTGAAGTGGAAGCACCAGGTAAAGGCCAATGAACCTTTGTATGCTCTGAGTGGCCTGCCAAGGTGCCCCCTGAAAAGCTCAGCAACAAGAGTGCTTCATGCCACCACGCACAGCTGCAAGCGCTGAGCATGGGCTCAGCATTTTCCTTAATGATTGAAAATGTCCTTCATCTCCTAAAGTCATACCTGTGAACCTCAGGTTTCATACACAAATAGTCCTCTGTAGTCAGTTAAAAACTTCCAGGACTGCTGTGGGACTCTGAGGTAGTGACACTGAAGAAACACATCCTACCTGGTCTGACCCCACCTCCTCTCTTTTCTGAGAAGAACCTGTCCTCTGGGGACTATTTTGAGTTCTCTCAGATTCTCTCTGCAGCCTTCTCCCAAATGGTTAGCACTCCACTACCTGATGAGATATCACCACTTTCATTTGGCTCATCTCTCATTTTTCCCCACAGGAAATTATAATGATTCTATCTGGAGTGTGTCAGTGGCTTTGTGATGCGATCAGAGCAAATTCCTGCCTCCTCCTTTTGTGTCAGATGACCCTTTAGTCATTTAGTGCTATCTCCCCCTCTCCCCAAACTCTAGGCACACAGGGCTGTCACATGCATTTCCACCCTATAGGACACTTCAAAGCATCCCACTCATACAAGGGCCTCCACCTTCCATGAGGTATTTTATCATTTCTCAACTATCTATCCACTCTTCCTTCCTGGATCTTTACACAACTGATAATGGTCATTTTTGTGATTATCCCTTCAACACTCACCTTCCAGAGTAAAATGCTAGCTCTAGATAACATGTGTTTTTTTGTTTTTTATATTACCAGCGTGTGCCATGAAAGGATAGGGGAAACAGCAGAGAGCACTGCACTACCCTTCTACGCTCAGTTCCACACAGTGGAACTTGCAGTTAGCAGAAATCCTTCCAAGGACAGAGAAAGAAATGGCCAGTGTTTGTTTCTGGTAAGGTCTACCGTGCTAAAGGTTGAAATTAAGAGGGCTTTGTGGAGGGAATGACCACTGGTCTGAGATGAGTCCCACAGGATGAGGCAGTGACTGAGAATGGCATGCTAGACACAGATGGCTCACATGAAGTGGACGAACAACACAGTTCATTTGAGGACATGACGAGGGGCAAAGCTTCACCTTCCAAAATAATCACTCTTCACCCCTCACAGTTTGACATCATGCTAAGTTTTATGTCTATATGGTCAACCAACATCCAATGGCCAGGTGAGAGAAGGATACACTTGTACCCCCATTAGAGTAATTTTCTAGAATATTCTTATCTACCTATATAATTTCCATGGAGATCTGCCTGAAGACATACCTACCTGAAACTTCTATCCACAACTAACTTTTCCTATGCAACTTTTACTATTCAGAATTTTTTTATTGCTCTGAAATTGCTTAATGTTTGCTAATCTTTTCTAATCAGACGTAACAAGTCCCCGCCAACATACTCTAATTTCCTTCAAGGCAATGTAGCAAATCAGAAATCGCTAAAGCTACATTTCATACGTAAACCTTTTGTCATTTCTACTTTAAAATTTCTACATGCTGGAAAAACCTCAAATCTATCTTTAAACAGCCATTCCTTCTCTATGGTTCATTTTTTGCCACTCTTTCAATGATCTTTATTCTTCACACTTTTTGGTACATTCTACTAAAGACAACCAAGGAAGGTTAATTTGCGTATGGCATCTTTCTCCATAAAATCTTTTGGTTGCTGCCCTGCACATAGGATAGACCAAGAGTACCTGCAGGGCTCGATGACTGGTACCCAACCACCAGTTCATTTCAGGCTGAGTTTGTCAGGCCCCAGTTTCCAGGTATACGCACTTTCCCTCACCCAGCCAACTTCCCCCAGTCACCCTGTCCTACCCCATCAGCTCCAAAGCTTTCATTTCCTACCGAAGTCAGCCTTCCTCCACCAGGACAACATAACATCCCTGGGCCATTTATATACTCTAACCGCACACTCTTCCTTCATGGTGCTTAGATTTTCAATGATGATTTTGTGCCTGCCTTTCCAATTAAAATTCCCTGAAGTTAGAAACTATGTTTTGTTCACCATTACATATTCCTATTGCCCACAATTTGGCATGCAGCTGGCATTTAATATATGTTTGACAAATGAATGCCATCTGTAGTAGTGACAACATTCTATTATTTAGCCATTTTTGTTGTTGTTGTTGTTGTTGAAATTAAGCCCACCCTGGCCAGAACTCTCTTCTGTGCAAGAGTAGGGCATCCTCCAGAGAGAAGGATGAATTTAGCCCCAATTTACTTACATCCCTATTTACCAAAGAATAAATTGCTTACAATTAAGCAAATTTGCCCTTAAACAACTCAGTAAGCCATCTTAACTGATCTGGGCCCATTCATGGCTATGGTTTTAAAAACTGACAGTTCATCTTTGCAAATGAAGAAATAATCTTGGTATTTAAAACTTCCTAAATTTATGAGGGGAATGAAAAGCAAGCAGAGACACAATACTTCCATTTGTAAAATTGGTTTATTTACAATCTTGTACTTTTAAATTGTATCTGAAACTTTTTCTCTATTTCCCTGGCAGGCATCCTTTATTTTCTTAGATATAGAAGCAAAAGATAGGAAACTTGTGGAAGTTTGAATTTAAGAAATTTACCTACTGCTATAGTCCATAAAATTCATCTTTTAATCCCTGAGATTTAATAAAGTGTCAAAAATATTTTCATGTACTCAAATGTGAAAAAATTTTTAAAGCACAGAAAATGAAATCTGATGATTAATCTCCACTGGAAACAAAGGCCACTCTTCTGTAACTGAGAGCTGTGTACATGAATGTAGGTTATTACTTGCACCTAAAGAGACTAAGATCTTTTAGTGCTCAGTTCTTTGTAGTTCATCCCATTTGAAAATTATCCCTGGAAAATCACGGAAATGACAGAAATGCCCACTGCTAGCATGAATTCCCTTCCTTTTAGAAATTTCTGCGTGTAACACATGACTGCAAATTTTACTGAGACCAAAATTATCTGATTATAACCTAGACCTCAAACTGCAGCTTTTACAATGTCACTTCAGAGCAAGTCATTTCTTCAAATATTAAGTGAGAATAATTATGGCTTCAAGGGACATATGATGATGAACTGACAGGTCATATAGTAACCACCTGTGCAGGAGCTTCTTCCCTGCAAGGAGCAATGGGCTAGAGTATGCAGTACAAGCATAGTACATTCTTACTGTGTCTTACTGTACAGGCAGGCTAGTTAGTACTCTCCCCAGACGTCACAGGAGTAAATGTTAATGCATTAGCTTCCTCACTAAAGATGCAAGGAAAGGGTAATTATGCCTCCCCCATGTACATTAAATGTACCACTGGTATTGAGGCTATGACCACAGCACAACAGTCAAACCAAATAAACCAAAGACTTTCCAGTTAAGTTGCAGGTTTTTTTATGTGTGTGCAACATACTGGCAGTCATTTTCCATTTGGGACAGCTTTAATGACAAGTGTGGCCCAAGGGAAATACAGTGTAGTTCAAACTTTAAAAAAAATCACACATATAATAATGGAACAAAGCCACAGATACCCTTTCTTCAGATCCCCCTTAATTAATTCCAAAATAGAAAAGTAATAAAATCAATCTCTTCCTTAAAAGACTAATATTACATCAGCTAATATTCTCCAATGTGGGTTTGAAGGCAATTGAAGTTGCAAAAATATTTATCAGTATAATTGCTGATTCCAATAGGGATTACTGGACTTTACAGAGTGCATTTTTCAACTTAAGAAAGATGCCAAGAGAATGAATACATTGTCTTGAGTCAGAGCTGGACAGTACATTGTAGGTGGCTGCATTACCTCCAATTTTCAATTTTATAATTTTTAGCTCCTAAAAATTTATTTCTAAATATATGATTTTGTTTCACTTACAGTTGGTTGGGTTTTGTCTGCACTGGGTTTAACCTTTAGGAAGCAAAAAAGAAAATGAGAATTCTTGCCATAGGCCAGTGAGGGGGAACAAGTTTCAATAACAAATAGTAAGCAGCAACATGCATGCCACATTTGCCACCACTGGTATAGGCTCTAAGACTAAAGCTGAGCTGAGGAGCTCTCACTGTACATAGTCTCTTGCTTTTGGTAAATCCTACCACTGATGTAGGAAACCACGTTAAGAATTCCTCTGCTCCTGATGGCAGGAGGGATGTATATAAATGTGAGGTAGTTCTTTCCACATGAGAGAAATAACTGTCTACATATACCCCTGCGATGTCTGACAAATTACCAGAGCATCTGCTTGCCATTATCCGTAAGTAAACTCTTCCTTAGCTTGCTGTTAAGTCAACTCGACACATCATGAGCTGGTTCCAGTTCACAGGCCTTGTTTCCTCACCCAGGCGTGACAAAAGGAGGCACTAAAATCTCCAAAAGTGTGAAACATAAAAAAAAAAAAAAAAAAATCAAGTACAAAATCTGCAAAAGCTGCCACATTATAAAAAGCATGAGGTGGAGCGCCAGGGACAGCATGCATACAGGGAGGACTAGATAGGGGCGGGGAGGGACAGACTGATGGATTTGGCTCCCATAGCTCACTACTACCTTCTAGGTTTTGGTTTTTGTTATTAAAGATATGCCGTTCTAGAACGATAGAAATCACGGCATCTACCATATACCAACAACGTGAAAATATGAAAGGTAATAAAATAACTCGAGAAAAGCAAGAGAGCTATGTACTAAAACCCTAGTCTTTCTGGAACTTGCATATTCATATTCAACCAATAAATTAACTGCTAATGTGCAAACTTAGTGGAACGAACCACTTTTACATCTCAATCCGCTGATACAGAGCCATTTAATGTTAAACTCACGGCAGGATAAAAGATCAAGAGTAATACCAGGAACAGACTAAGAGTTAAATTATAGTTAGAAAAGGGGAGAAAAGAAAGGTAGGACATTAAATTTTTATTCTGAAATTATCTCTGGCCACAACAATAAAATTTAACAAATATTCACTAAACAGTCTTACTCCTGTCATCAGCTGTACAATACATACAGTATTATAGAACTGGCCACTAGGATTAAAATCCACTAGAACATTTTCCATGTTAAGTGGCGACAGCAGCATCTCACAGAAGTTTTTACATACATATATACACAGTCCACATTCAACCATTTTCACATATTTTCAGTACACACAGTTGCAGCATATTACAGTCACATGTCTAAGTTGTTGCTCGATTAAAACCCAAGCCACTGCCTAGACATAACTGCAGCAGTTGAGCTGAGTATAATTACATTAATTTTATATATGTCCATAGCAGAGAGATGTACACGCCCCTAAGAAACAAAAGAGTTCACAAATACTTTTTTTAAATGCTACTACAGCATTATGTTGGGCAATATTAAAACCTTTACCGACCAAATCAGTTTTTTAAAAAGTCTTCTGCTTACCAGAAATAGTCTTGATGAAAAAAATTACAAAAATGAATGCTCTCTTTAAAATAATTCACACTTTTAAGATTCCAATATGGCCCAATGCTACTGATGCCTAAAGTGTTTTCTAACATTCTAGTGGAGTCATTTAACATGACTCCAAACCACCCATCAAGTTTAAAAGTGGCTTAAGTGCCTTGCACCCAAATTGTAAAAATCCCTGGCCATCCTTACTAGAGCCAGGCACATATAAAAGGAATGCACTTTGGTTCATACCAAATGCCCTGGGATTAATCACACTATAAAATTAAATGGTTTGAGGTAAATTTTTACAAATACAGTTGATTTTTGTCTAGTGTTAGCATAACAAAAAATATTATTTAAAAAATCAGTCTGATATTAAGATACAACAAAGACCATCTTTAACCCCTTAAATATAGGAATTACCTGTGTAGCTAAACGATGGTTATTGTGTTCAGCGCCTATTGATGATTCATGCCTTGTGGTCTGTATTAAGGCCTGTAACTAGGTATTTAAGACAGATGTATCTTCACAGAGGTGGGTTCCATCCTTACTGCCTAGTATTTGAAGAGTTAAAGAGGCCAAAAAATGCATGCCCTACAACATGGCATTCAGAACAAAAGGCACATTGTTAACACTAAGGGCACGATTCCTCCTCTACTGTCAATCTACATCCCCTTGCATTACTCGTTGTTCCACTGTTGTAGCAATCCACTTAAGTGGCGATAAACACCCAGGTGCTGCAAGAAATGAAGACGAATGAGACTGCAACCAAAGACAAGACAACATGTGCTATTCCTAAATCTGAAAACAGCTCAGACATCCCTAGATGACGGTAGCCTGTGAGACCAAGGACTGTTTCTAAGCCAATTCCTAGTTGCCTACCAGAGAGCCCTTTATTTACCTTTAAATAAATCACAAAGATGCAACGTTTTCTGTTTTTCACATCATAATCAAAGAATTTTTTAAAAGCAGTTCTATCACTAAATGTTGAAATACAGTGGTTCTTGTGAATAAAGGAATCTCACTGTACTGGACCAAAAATTTAAAAAAAAAAAAAAAAAAAAAAGTCCCATAGCACTGCACATTATATTTTGGCTTAAAAGTTTCCGGTTGCATCTGTGAATTAAGATAGTCACAAATGCATTGCTGGCATCTTAACCAGTTTTGTGTGGTGGGTGAGGACAAGTAGTATTAACTAAGTTATAAAAGTTCACGTGTATAATCATTTTATAGGGAAATAAATAATGGCAGGCTCAGGTTCACATACTTAAACCTAAATGTGAAATGAGAGTGGAAATAGAGAAACAGTAATGGTAAGGGGGAAAGAGTCTTTATAATGAGCAAAAACCCTGACCCTTAAGGACTAGTAAGAGGCCGTGGTTGTAGAAAGCCACCAAACCACGTCTTACACTCTTCTGTCTTTGAGCCAAAACACACAAATCTTTAAGTCCTGTAAGCCACTGACTAGGTGTCATTATAAGAGCATCATTTAAAATGCGCCTAACATTATTGCACTTTCACAGATTACACAGGAACGTGTATAACACGCTAGAGATTTTGACTAGGGGAGAGAATCTATAATTTCTAAATACAGAAGTACAAATCAATTCAACAGTGATACCCTAAAATAGTAAAGCAAATATCAATATTACTATCTCTTTAATAAGCTAATCTTATTACTGTTTTTTTTTGGCAAATATCTGAAATATTACCTGAGCATATTATTTTTCCACCATCAACTGGCAAAGCCTCAAGATAAGTAAAATGTTTTGTTCAAAACTACATTTAAAAAAAAATAAGGGAAACTATAAGATTAATATGAAAAGAACCGGAAACTTTCTTGGCCTCACTGGGGACCATGCCTTAAGTATTTGTAAATCAATTTACAGGCAATACAATATTATCTGTGCATATAAAAGATTATTTATCCTAATTTATACTACCCCAAACCTATTGTTCAAACAGGCAGAAATCTTTCTATATTAAATTGCACATACTAAAAAATTCTCCACGTGCCTTGAAATTGATATACGTATATCACTGCTCATACATTAGTGATAAAATACTGAAATCTTCACTGTGAAAATAATTATTATTCAGAGAAAATATTCTTTTTTCTAACTCTCAGTTACTTTTCCAGGTAAAGTGTCATTCCCACAAAAACAATCAGTGCAACCCAAAAGCATGTAAAATGAAAGAGGAATGCAGTATCTGTGATTCTTCTAATGCAAAGAATAAGTCAAACCATTTAACTTGAGGTTGCGGTCCTCCCCTTTAAACGCTGTCTTATTGAAGGAGCACAGTCACATCTGCTCACAAAGAGGACTCCCAACCTTCTTTCTTTATAAAGAAAGAGTGGATGCTTCCCGGGCTGAGGGAACCTTGTAGTGGCATCTAACATGTGAACTCACTCTAATCTGCTAAGTCGTCTTTGGAACTATGGGAATCCCCACCTTAAGTAGCTAGGCTGCTGATGTTTTTTTTTTTACACTGGAATATAAAACGATGGTCACAATCACAGCTGAAATGTCTCCGTATTAAGTCTGGGACACACAATGGCAGGAAGAAGACAAACTAAGTGCAGGCGACAGATGTGTGGTAAAAGAGGAACGGAGAGAGGAGCAAACAGAAGTGAGGACTAGTCATGGAATACATTTCTAAAATTAGGTACAAACCCAATTCTATAATAGGAGGCTTCTTGACAAACAGCTTGCTGAGCCCGTTAGAAAATCTGGAGGAGCACACACATTTCCGTTTCCATTTATCCACTAAATGCTGCTTTGCCGGTTTTGTGAATGTCAGAATGCTAACTGGGCAATTTAAACCTTGGGGATTTTATTTTGTATGTGTTTGAGGAAAAATCATCTCTAAGGTGCAGTTTTTCTTAGAACACCATTTTCATCCTAACCTGGTCTCCTTCTACCTACACGACTGCCAAGATTGATTTACAGGAAATCGAAGCAAGAACTGCTACACCTGTGCGTGAACCCGGAGTGTGGCGAGAGGAGGAGGCCATCACACCGCAGAGAACGTCGGAGGGATGAACCGGAAGAACGTAGTGAATGATCTCTGACCAATCTGTACATGTGTGGCCGTCGTGACGTGATCAATGGCCTGCCACTGACGTGACTACTCTGCCACAATAAGTACAGTAAGGCTCATCGTACTTCTAGAACACAAGAAAGTTTCAGAAAGTATAAAAACTTAAAGCACTGTCCCCATGTATTTTATAAAAATGAAACAAAACTTTCTTACATTAAAATTAAGTGCTGAAAAGATACAAATGAGTTATTAAGCAAATAAAAACAGGTTTGAGCTACTCCTTTTCAACCCAGTAAGGCTCAGCTATGTCGTCTCTCCCAGATTACCAGCGTCAGGGGACTGGAGCTCAGCTAACGAGTTTTGGCAACACTGTCCTCTGCTGAATATTCCCATTGGCATCTGTCATTTGTGCCAAATTAGTCCTCAGTTTGGAAGCCGAGCTGGAAGGTGGAGGTAACTTGGAAATTGACGTGATAGCACCAGTGCTCTCGGTGATCCTTTTCACTGACGTCTTCTCCCCAGTGGGAGGCTTAGGCAACCGCCTCCTCAGCCAGGGGTGCCGTAAAGCCTGGCCGGGGGTCATGCGAATTGCAGGATCCCATTCTAAACACTGTTTTAAGAAGTCAAGAAAAAGGGGATCATCACATCCCTTCAGTGCATTCCCCCACTCTCTGCTCTCTGGCGGGCCCCTCAGTTTCCCCCTCCGGGAGCGGCCTCCATTGAGGACCACGGAGCCATCTGAAAGAGTAGTGACAGTGCAGTAACGAGGGTAACCCTTGGAGCTCACAAAATTTTTGGCTCGTTTGGAAGCATCCAGTAGTTTCTGGGAAGGCATGCCCAACAGCTCAATCATACAGGCCAGCTGGTCCCCTTCGTCCTCCCCTGGCAAGAGGGGGTAACCAGTCAGGAGCTCTGCTAAGATGCAGCCCAGGCTCCACATATCGATAGGCATGCCATACCTGGCCCCGAGGATCACTTCTGGAGCACGGTAAAAGCGAGACTGGATGTACGTGTAGACACGCTGATGCTCGTAACAACTGGAGCCAAAATCAATCACTTTAATACTGCTTCTACCCTGCTGCTTTAACAAAATGTTCTCGGGCTTAAGGTCACAGTGAATTATTCTGTTTTTGTGCAAAGCATCCAAGCACTGCAGAATCGAGTGGGCAAACTTGCGGACCAACGGCAGGCTGAAGCCCTGGAATTTATTCTTCTTGATGAGCTCGTAGAGGTTCATACTAAGCAGCTCAAATGTCATGCAGATGTGGTTGCGGAAGGTGAAGTTCTCTAGCATGTGGATGACGTTCATGGTGTTATCCTTGTCCTGCTTCCGCAAGTGCTCCAGAATCCGGATCTCCTCTGCCGCCTGCCGGTGGAAGCGCTTCTCGTTCCGCACCATCTTCAGGGCCACATGCTGGTGGACTTTGTGATCATAGGCCTTGACCACCTGCCCAAAGCTCCCCTTCCCAATGACCTTGAGGACCTCGTACCTGTAAGCCACATGATCATGGGGCACCTGCACGTAAGATCCCTGATCATCATCATAGCCACCGTTGTTGGGTCCCCCTGTCATGCCCTGGCGCTTCTTTGCATTTGGACCCAAGAAATATATTTCAGGGTAACTGAAAATTTCATGGTGCTCGAAGGCTGTTAGTTTTTGCATGTATTGCTTCATTGCCTGTTCGGGAGTCATGGGCGTGGCCTTCACTTTCCCCATGCTCTCTAGGGACTTCAGGGAGGTGGAGCTCCCCTGCCGTCTGTGGATGCTCTCTAGCTGCCGCTCGGGCACCGCTGGCAAGCCTGGCTTGCCCACTGCCGTCAGCCCATTTGGTTGTGTCGTGAGCACTGTCCGCTTGTTACTGTTATCCTCAAACAGCTGCTGAACCTGGATCTGCCCGTGGCCGTGGCTGCTGACATGCAGGTGGTCATTCATTGTGTGCTTATTGCCGCCAATCTGGAATTCAGAGAGGACATGTAAATGGGAGAGTTCTGCCCGTTCAAATATGGTATAAGTCGTTCTGCATCCCACATCCCTCGCATTTATACAAAATCCAGTTGGGTTTAAATCCATGGGCAGAATCTTTTTACTAGGTGGAAAGAGTTATGTACTAGGGAAGGACCCTATGAACACACTGGCAGAGAATGAACACAACAGTGACGGGCTCTGATACACTAAAGGAAAAAGTGAATAGTGGCCTGGGCAAGGCTGGGGATCGCAGAAAGGAAGAAAGCCATAAATAATTTGCTGTAGATACTTGGGGTCCTTAGAGAACATTCTCTGTGGACAAGGAGACTGATTTTTCCTGTTTATCATTTTACATTTTTAATATTTAGTACCAGGCCTCGCACACTCAATCCATACTTGATACAGAAATCAAACAGGAACGCAGGTGCCTATAATTCCAGCACTTTGGAATATACAGGAAGAAAGATTACAAGTACATGCAGCAGAGAGCATTTAGCAACTGATGCTACCTCAGTAAAGTAAGGGCTGTAGCTCAGTGTGAAGGTCCTGGATTCAAGCCCCAGTACTGGGGAAAGAAAAGGAGAAAAGGGAGGGAGGGAAGGAGGAAAGAAGGGGGATATGAGGGGAAGAAGGGAAGGAAGGAGGAAGGGAGATAGGAGGAGCATAGAAATGAGATACAGGAAAACACGAGCACATCAGTCTACACTGGCTTCCCACTGGTGGATCACTGCTCTTTCTACACTTCTGGCTGCAGATTTTCTTTGTAACCAGAGGACAAAGACTGCATCTGTCGTGTGTACTATATCTCCAACATTCACATCTACTCCAAAAAGACACTGTCACTCATGTTTCATTTTTTCCTGGAAATTTGATTAAACCTAGGAACATCTATATAATACAGTGACAAAGAAAACTGCTTTGGGGCCAGGGAGATTGCTCAGTAGAATAAGCACTTGCCTGGCAAGCGCCATGGTCCTGAGTTCAATCCCCAGTACTGCAAAACAAAAACAAAAGAAAACAAACAAACAAACAAACAAACAAAAAAGAAAAGAAAAGAAAATTGCTTTCAGGCTATCTTGTAAGCCACTAACCTATTTTCAAAAGTTTCTGGGCTTTACTTCCTTGGGCCAATGGCTTGGCTCCTATTTCTATGGGCTGCTGGGACATAAGGCTTTCCAACAAGGAATACAAACTAACAATTTGTTTCAGGCACCCGTGCCATCCTTGAACAATCCTGTGTAAACAAAATTAGTTGCCTTAAAGAAAAAAAAAAAAAAAAAAAAGCCCTGGCCTTCTACAGGAATCTCCTTGGGACTTCCTTCCAGCTGGCTCTTAGGTGATTTTTATATGAAATCTCAAAGACCAACTCATCCCTTACAATCCACCTTCTCCACCCAACCAGTGTTAGCAGGTGCCTAGTCACAAAAGTGGCACTGTTCCTGCCCTTTGGGAGCTTATTATAGACTAGATGAAACCGCTGTCATCAGTATCTTTCCAGGTATCTACTAAGTCTTACCTTTTGGACTTTTTATATTATCCACTCTATAGATATAGTAATTTAACAAATGGTATGAGAACATGTGGGTTATAAGTTAAATATCAAATACTTCTTACTAGCAGACCAAGGCTTGCATATTTTTTACATATAAGATGTATTGCAACCATCTTCAGAGGTCTCTGGTTTCCCTGTTTTCTTGTAAAACAAAGCAGCAGACAGTATTTAGGCCTCTCTGATTTGAGAGGTTAAGGGATTTTATTTCTCAGATTTTCAGAAGACTTCTAATTGAGTTCTTTTATTATAAAACACAGAGATGACACACCACACTAAGTGACCTTGTATCAACAGGGTACCTGGACAGGTTATTTTATCTTGATCCAATGCAAAAGCACCCAACCCATAAAATGAGTCAGACAAATCTTAGACACACTGTCTATAAGAGCAGCACACATCTGTCTACTGCTTTTCCTCACCTCATTCTCTGCAGCTCCACCTCTCCTCTGTGGTCTTTCTAACACCAGTCTTCTAACAGAGCCTGAAAATCAAAATGTCTTTCTCTTATAGAACCAATCTCTTCAGGGCAAGACAGAGATGTTTCAGAAGAAAGACTGAGATCTCTTAGGTACATGCATTTAAAAAGCATGATGCTTCATTAAGGACAAAACTAACTTTCAAGATCCAAAAACGGAAAGAAAATTAAACTTTTTGAGCATCAGAAATTAATTTAGTTTCTGCTATAGCAATGTTTGTATAATATAGAAATAATCACATGATTCAGTGATTCCCTCTAGTTTGCCAAAAAATAAAAAAATAAAAAAACCTGCCATTCTCCTTCTTTTGCAGTATCAACAATTAACCAACCCTCTTTTAACCCTCAATTAACTCTCTTAGATAATGCTCCAGAGTTCTCTAAGATGCAAACCTCAATTCTTTTGGCTTTACTTTCACCTCTATCCAGGGTGCTCAACTAGAAACCTCTTCTAGTTTAGTCCTAGGGAATCTGTCTCCTGGGTTTAAGACCCAAATGTCCAACCACTGACCAGCTTCCTCTTCCACAGACAACTCAAATTCAACTCAAGGTTTTTCTACTGAAACATTTTCCTCCTCGTCTTGTAATCCTCAGGACACTTCCACACAGTGCCTTAAGCTGTAACCCAAAGAAACCTCAGCACTGCACCTGAAACCCCTCTCAGCGTCTCTGTCTCCTTCCTGTACCACAGGAGGCTTCCTCTTGTACATGCATGTCCTTCCCATCAGCACTACTCACCTCACAAGCCTGCTGCTGTCTTTCCCTCAGACAACTGAGGCCTCCTAACATGTTCCCTACTTCTTTGCCTAGAACATATCACATCTTTTCTCAGGGTATTTGCAGAGTTACTGCTTAAAAATGTCAATCTGAGAGTGTTCTTGCTTTTGGTGGAGGACCCAAAACTACACACCATTTCTACAGCTTATGCAAGAACTTACCAGCAAAAGCTCAAGGTCTTAAAATACATAGCTTCAATAACCCATGTCCTTTCTAGTTTCCATCTACTGCTGTTACTCTCTCTTGAATCAAGTAGAATTCCCCAGGACTCCCATAATCAACCTGCTCTTTAACAACTCCTCTGCTTCTGGTGAGGTCATGTTTCATAGGAGCCCAGGGATTTTCAGTTAGACACAAAGGAAACCATGAAATGAGTCCAGCTCTTACCACTTACTAACTTTGGGATCCTGAGCAATTAATCTCTCTGAAATTCAGTGTCTTTGCCTGCAAAAAGGAGGAAGTAAAGCTACCTCAGGGCCTTTAGGAGGATTACAAAGATAAAATGTGTAGAGTGCTCAGCAGAGTAACTTCACAAGTGAAAGCTATCATGACTGTTCTCTTCAGATCTGCTTACTTCCTTCAATGCCTCATGATAAGCTCCTACTCAACCTTCAAAGCCTGGTGCAACTCTCACCTCCAATCTAACAGGTCCTTCTGTACCAAACAAGCCCTACATGGCTGTATTATTAGTATCTCTTACTTTACTGTAAATGTTTTCTCATCTGAAGCACCCCCTGGCTGTGAGCAATTCTAGGGGGTCACTTATCAACTCCTTATTAACATAAACTCAGGCATACATTTAATGAGTATCTGCTGGATAGAACATGAGTCAATAAATTCCTATCAACTCTCACCTCTCTTAGAGCTCTTCTTGAGAGACACATTTTGAACGTTCAAACGAAAACATGAAGTCAACACTCAGGAGTTGGGAAACATCCCTGGTGACCTAAGTCACAAGACATTAGCCTGCAATGCCCTGGCAGAGATTAGGAGGCAAAGGACAGCTGGTTAAAAAGTACCTAGGGCAGGCACATCAGCTGCACACCTACAAGCCACAGGTAAAATCTTAAAACTCTCCAGACATTAAAGATACTCACTTGAGAGCAATAGTATAAAAAAGGAGTTTGAATCTCAAACACAATAGAACTCAAAATCACAATCAAACTCAAAAATATAATTAACTGATCTGTAAGGAGGCAAGCAGCGATGCCTAGAAAAGCCAAACTTTCCACTGTATGTATGACAGGACTGAACCCAAAACTTTCAGATATTAAAAACTTCTCACTTCCACTCAAGTCTCTTGGAGTCTGAGATTGTAGCTTTAGTCCCCAAAGACTGGAACTTTAGCTCCTTTTTAAACAAACGGATAGTTTATGAGATCCTGAGTCAATGTCTCCATTTTCTCCTCCAAAATATTACTATTTCAAATATGGATTTCATTTTATTTTATAAAGAAAAAACTGGCCACAGGAGTGTTAAACATCAAAAGTTATTAAAGTGATAAGTATAATTATTTTGGAGTTTTAAAAAACAAATATATTAATATACCTCATACGACAAAGTAATCAGAATTATGATAATTGCTAGGTACACTTTCAAGGCAAACAGAAATAAACTAAATGTCTAAAGTGCAAAACAATGATAGCCACAGACAGAAGGCAAAGGGCAATGGGAAATCCCAAAGTTCAATCTTTACAATCATGTATTTATTTGTCTCCTGTATCATTTACTCACACACAAAACAAAATTTGGCAAGCTCCTCCGAGATCACTTGCCTGTCTTTTAATACCCTTTTAAAACCCAGTTATGGTAACTAGTTCTTCCTAGGTGTAACAGCTCTGGAATTAAAATTCAAAGACCTTATAGAAACCTTGCTAAAATACAGCGATATGAATCTCAAAGGTTCTCATATTTACCATAAAGTTCCCACAACTTCCTAGAATATGAATGAGTAGTGCTGACCAGCATATGAAAACCAGACTCTTATAGGGCAGTATAACATACTGGTGGAAGCGGGCTATGGAATCTGGACCAACCACAAACTTGTCTTCTAAAACCTTATCCAAAAGCGAAGCAGAACCAAATAAAATTCTGTGGTTCTTTCAACTTCCTGTTCTATGAAATCTGTAATGCTCTATATAAAATCCAATCTAAACAACATCCACAACCCAAATTCACACTTCTAAAACCAAGAACCTAATAATTAACAACATACCAGGAAGTTTACACGTAAGTTAAAAACAGGTAAGTCTGCCTATACCACAGTACAACACATGCATCCATCAGTAGGAACAGTGAGAAGTAGGATCACAGGGTTTCCTTTTCCAATCCATCAAAAGGTTATTGCTCCAGCAAGCCTCTGATCAGCACAGCCCATCCTCACAAAATTAGAATCCAGATGCAAACCACAAACCAAGTACTTTTCTCTGGTCCACATGTCATGTGATTACATCAACACATGGAAAAAACCTCGATCCTCAATGTTATATTTTCCAAACTGTCAGATGATGCTAAACCAAAAAAAAAAAAAAAAAAAAAATCGAATGCCTAACATCAAAGGCAGTTCTTTAAAACATCACTGTAACAGGAACATCAGCTATCCTCCAGAGGTTTGCTGCCTCCACCAACTATCCAACACCGATCAGATCATTTCTGTGCGGTAGCTTCTCAGTCTCCCCTATTAAGCAAGTCCAGGAAAAAGACAGCACTAACGTGTTTTCCTATGAAAGTTGCATATATCTCTGCAGGTCTAACAGGCACCACTGCAGTCTCACCATTCCCTCACAAACTCTGATAAACAAGCTTCTCCACACAACATGACCTCCAGACCTGTTCCCCTGTAGGCTACAAAGGGCCCTTTCTGCCTGTACTCAACTTTGGCTTTCTTGCAAACGGAAAAACCAATTGCCCACGAAGCTTCCCTCAGTCAGAACCATTTTAGGGGATGGAGATTCCTAGGAAAGATCCAAATGGACAAACGACTTTGCAAGCCATCACCTCCGTGGAGTCCACATGTCTTCTGGGTTGGCAGTCACCATCCCAGGGCGATCCCTGGCTGCTGAGCGAAGGTTCATGGTGAAGTGGAAGGAGCTTGCCAGCGTCTGCAACCACCAGGTGTTCACTAGGCGTCCCCTTCCCTTCCCTTCTAGCCCTCTGAGGAAGATATCACTGTCAGGTGTCCTTCCCTTGTCACCTACAAGGCTACCCCTTCCCTTCTGAATTTACAGCTAGAGAATGCCCCAGCGGTGGCTTGCTTTGTTTTGACTGTCGCTGCGGCTCTTATTTTTGTTAATGTTAATTATAATTTCTGCTGTGCTCAAACCTGTAGCACTCATAAAACATGCTTACACACGCGGGGGACAATTGGCGATGCTCCCTGCAGGCTGGAGCTGGGCCTCATAGGCTCTTTGGGGGATCGATTTTCCGGGCAGGGCAGCCTAGCTGTCCCCTACCGAAGATCTGTTTCTATAAATATCCATTACCCACGGGGAGGGGGAGATGTTTACCGGGCCAGGGAAGAGAGCTCAGGGAAGACAGATGAAGAGGGAAGGGAGAAGGAAAGCTGCAGGAGGAAGTTCCGAGGAAGGGTGCAGGGTGGGCGGGCTCCGGAGGGGAAGCCAGGGGCCCACGCCACGAATCTCCCTTTGTGGCTGCAGCTTCAGGCTCGCCTGGTTACGGAGGGCGGCGTCCACGGCAGGCCACTAGCCGGGGCGCGGGGGCTGCCCCCACTTCGCCCACTCTGCAGCCCCGGTGTTCGGCCCGCCCGCCGCCCACCCTCCGGCCGCCCGCGGGCTGGGTCTCACCGTGTGCGCCGCGGCGGCGGCGTTGCTGGCCCGGAGAGGCGGCAGGGCGATGGGGGAGGGCGGGCCGGTCCCCACTCCGCTCCGGGGGGCCCCAGCACCCAGCCCCGGGGAAGCCTGCAGCTGGCGAACGGCGCTGTCCCCTCCTCGGCCTGGGCGCCGCACGCGGGAGGAGACAAAAGACGGTCAGGGGGAGAGAGAGGCTCAGATCCCCCCTCCACCCCCGCGGCTGCGAACCCCTCTGCCCGAAGACGGAGGGCGAGCGGGCATTGGGGAGCAGGAAGGGGGCGCCGGGACCCCGCGCCCCAGCGCACACCCACGGGCGGGGCTCGGCGGCTGCAAAGTTGAGCCGCGCCTGGGCGCACGAGTTCGCGACCCGGCAGGGAGGCCCGGCCGGGGCCGGCGGCCAGGAGGGGGCGACCGCCGAGGGCGCTGGCCTCGTCCAGCGGGGCGGGCGCGCAGCTCCCTTCCAGCCGCCCGGCCGGTGGCAACAATGCGCGCGGCAGGCCGGGGCTAGAGCGCGCCGTCCGCGACGGGGCGCGAGGTCCCGCGGCGGTGCTGGCCGGGGTCGAGCCTCCTTACCGCTTGGGTAGGCGGCGGGAGCGGCGGCCGCGGGCTTCCTGGTTAACATGGCCGCTGCGGGGGAAGGTGCATCGCAGGGCGGCCTCGCCGTCGCCGCCGCCGCCCGTCCTGCTGCCGCCGCCTCTCGCCGCCGCCGCCGCCGCCGCCGCCGCCGCCTCGCCGCCTCGCGTCAGCTACGGCCGGCCCCGCGCGGCCCGCCGCATGCCCCCGGCCCGGGCCCGCCGCCGCGAGCCCCCCGCTCTCCTCCTCGCCGCCGCCGTCCTCCTCGTCCGCGGGCGGCTGCAGCACCCCCCGGCCCGTGCACATGCCTCGCCCCCTGCGCGCCGCGGGCCTCCCCGGTTCCCTCACGCAGGGCCGTGGGGAGCGGGCTGCGCCGCGAGCTCCGACTGGCGCGGGAGCCTCCTCCCGGCCTTCGCGCGCGCCCCCGCGCACTCGCACGCGGGCGCCCGCGCAGCCCGGCCCGAGGGCAGCCCCGCCCCGCACCCGCCCCGCCCCGCCGCAGGCCCCGCCCCGACTCCCGGCCTTGGCCACTGGGGCTCGCGTGCACCCCGCCCCCACCCTGCCACCCACCGGCGCCCCTCCCCCACCGGTCCTCCGCAGAGCCACCCAGCACGCCCCGGGAAACTCCGCTGCCGCCTCTTCCATCCCTCCGCCTTCCCGTCGGTTCATCTGCCCTGCTCTCTTCTGACCCCTCTGTCCTCTTGCGGCCTCTCGGGTCCCTGCCACGCCTTCTTTTGCCCTACATTACTACTTCCCTCCGGCTAAGATATCCGCAGAGACCCCTCGCCTTCCAAGCGCGTCCCTAAACACCCTGCATTCTGTAGCTAGCTCCTGAGGACTGCTCACAATACTGTCCCCCCACCCCACCGATGATTAACGTGGAGGTAACTTAGTTGTGCGAGGAAACCTCAGCGAGGCCAGCCAAGTCGGGGGGCCGGTGACCCGAGCTGGGGCGAAGGAAGGGGCTGCCCTCCCAACCTCCACCGCAGGCACACACACCCTCCCGGTTTACTGACACCAAATGACCGCTCTCCAGTCGCTAAGACAAGAGGAGGCTGACAGGCGCTGGACTGCAGCTGGGGAAGCTGTTGGCTGCGGGTTGCTAGGCAAAAATAAACATCGGAGACACCTCCCATTTCCTTACAACTCTCCAGCCTTTCCCCTGCGCCACCACTGGCAGAGACACACCTTCTTTTCAGGCTGTTTGCAAAGCGAGCAATACCTCTGATTCCTCTCGCTCCCGGAGAAGGTTCTCTTTCCTCTTCCCCATACACGTGGAGAATGTCTCTCTGCACCTACAAATTTGCCATTTACAATCTCTCCCTTGTAGACCAAAACATTGCTTGCATGTAGCACGCCTGATCCTTGTCCTGCAGGGCACACTGTGGGCCTTTGTCCAAATATCACACGAAAGAGGAAAATGACAACTCCTGTGTGGATAGCAGGGTGGAATGATGTCCCAGCCCTGTTTCTGAAGTTACCTTGGGGACATGAGTCCCCATATTCCTGACTGGTCCAAAGGTGCACGCCTAAGCTTGTGCAAACTCCAGTGTGAAGAGAGCCACCCCCTGCTGAGTTCCTTCACCTCCACTGTTAGCAGATTGTCATAGCAACCTCCTTCAGATATCACACTTGACTTTATACAAAAGCCAAAATCTAAGTGTTTCAAGGTACCCTAGGACACTCTTGGAGTTTATAGGCCTCCTGCTGAGGAATTAAGGATATGGACTTTGGTAGAGGAAAGTGGTAGCAAAGATTGGAATTTTGCTCCATAACATCTGACCAAGAAAGGAATTGCCTTGGGGCTTTCTCCTAGGAAAGGGTAACCACAGTAAAATAATTGAAAAATTTTCCTCTAGGCTAGGTGTGGTGGCACAGGCCTATAATCCCAGCACTAGGGAGACTGAGGTAGGAGGATCTACATATGGGTTATAAAGTGATTTCAAGTGATTTCAGTTACTCTTTTCTCATTGCTGGAACAAAATACCTAGCACCCCAAATTAAGAAAGGAAAGGTTTATTTAGCTTATTGTTTGTGGAGGTGTCAGTTCATATTCGACTGGCTTCAAGGCAGAGTGAGTGGCACATGGCAGAAGGAGCATAGGGGGTGGCAGCAGAGGCATCAAGTTCCTCCCCCTTCCTTATATTGCCTTCAGGCTGTCCACCCCAAGATGGTGTAGTGCTCATACTCATAATCCCAGCACTGAATCATGAATTAATCACAAATTCTGGAAGCCTGCCCCAATGCCTGCATGTGGCTTTGGAGGGGACACCCACACACACATCATAGCATGCTGCCCCTGGCCTCTCAAAGACTCATGTATATCCTTTTATGTAAAAGGTATTTTAGTCCATCTCTAAGAGTTAACGAAGTCCTAACATTTTCAGCATTGCTGAAAAGTTCAATTCCCAAGTCCCCTCCAAGTTCTAAGGCAAACTCTTAGCTACTAGCTTTGTACAAATGAAAAGTTAAACCCTTTCAACAGTCAATGGCACAGGAAAAATATTACTATTCCAAAAGGTACAAACAGATGGCTACAAAGCATTGGGGCCAAAGCAAGTCTAAACTCCAGAAGGACAAACATTAAGTTCTGTGGTTCCATGTTCAACATCTGAAGCAAACTGCAGCAACTTGTGAGTGCCATGTGGCTGAACCCCATGGTACTTCTGGTGGTAACTACATGGCTTCTTTCTTAGGCCTGTTTTGCTCCCTTCTCACAGTTTTCCTTAGATGATCCACATTCCTGGCTTCTCCACACTGCTGGATTCTCCACTGCATTTTAGGCTCCTCCCTCACAGCTTTACACACTGCCCTCCCAGGGGTTTACTTCCTGGTGTCCCAGGCCTTCTGAAATCTAAGTGAAAGCCTTCTTAACCTCAGAACTCTTGCATTCTGCATGATCTTAAAACCAACACCTTGTGGATGATACCTAGATCTGCTGCCTTCTGGAGCAGTAGCCAGGCTTCCTTCTCTTTTGGCTGTAGAGGTTGAATGCCTGGGTTCCTGAGCACTCTGATCCTGATTCTGAGGAACCAATTGTCTATGCCACTGCCATTCTGGAACTTGGTGTAGTTACTACTGCTATTCTAGAACATGGTACTCTGCAACTTTCCCCTCAAAGCAAAGTCTTTCAATTTTGAAGTTTTGAGGCCACAAATGGCAGAGATGTGTTGCTTTTGTGATATCCTCAGCTCATCTTTTCAAGTCTCTTGTTCCTTCTCAAAGTGGAGATCCTTTTAGCTCTATCTTTGCAGTCCACAGCTTTATTCAAGTTTCCTTTCTGGCTGAACATTTTTAATCATCCTGCTGGACATTTTGCTCTTGATTCTCAACATAAAATTGACTCAATCCCTCAACAACTAGCCAAACTGCCTCAACATTTGATTGCCTTGAAATTTCTTTTGTCAGATTAATCAGTCCACCACAATTAGTCTCAGACAAAATCTCTGGACAGGAGTAAAAGGCAGACAAACATTCTGCTCAGCCATAGTATAGATCATCTGGAGTCTAGAAGATAATGAGGTCCTTCTTCCCAGCAGAAATCTATCTTGGCCTTTACCAGCAGAATTTTTATTAGCTTTCTACTTTTCTGAGCTCTGAACAGAATCTCCTGTACAGAACAGCCAAAGGTATTCCAGTGTTTCCCTTTCAAGTGACAACTCTGAACCTGTCCCATCTCTTCCCATCAGCCATTCTGAAAGGTTCTTGAACCACAAGGTTGGGTATAGTCATAGCAATGACCCCATCTCTTGGTACTAAATTCTATCTTGGTTATTTTTCTCTCATTGCTGGGACAACATACCTGACTCGCAACATTAAGGAAGCAAAAGTTTGTTTAGCTCACAGTTGGTGTAGATTTCAGTCAACACTTGAAGGTGCACATGGAAGAGGGCATTGTTTATGGCGGTGGACCACAGCAAAGAGTAAAGAGAAGAACAGCAGCTGTGGTACCTAGCAAACTTCTCTGCCTTATATTGTATTCAGACATCTTCCCTAGGGTGGGTGTAGCACACACAGCTCATAACCTCAGCATTGGATCATGAATTAATCACAGACTCTAAAAATCAGGCCCAACGACTACATAAGGCTTTGGGGCGACAGCTAGACACAAATCATAACAGGAAATGCTGTTTCAAAACGATAAAAAAAATACTTCAAAAGAATTATAACTTCAGGCTGCAAAGATAGTTCAGTGGTCTAAGTGCCTGCCTAAGCAAGCACAAGGACCTGGGTTCAATCTCCAGTGACATATGTTGTGCTACTTCATCCGGGAACAGCTACTCAGCCAACCAAGACTGGGTGTGAAGGTGTCCCAGTGCTGGGGAGGCTGAAACAAAAGGATCACTACGAATCTGAGCTGAAAAAAAGAAAGAAAGAAAGAAAGAAAGAAAGAAAGAAAGAAAGCAAGAAAGCAAGAAAGCAAGAAAGCAAGAAAGCAAGCAAGAAAGAAAGAAAGATTGTAACTTGAATTGGCCCTGGCAAGAAGCATTTCTTGCGCTTGTCACTGAGTACTGTTGCATTTCTATCTCCTTGGGGAAATATAGCGTTCCTCATTAACTACAGAGAAAGAGTTACTAAGTAGCAGAGATGATAATGCTAGAACTGTTTCCTGACTCCTAATTTCCCTCCTGCTTCTGTCCCTGTCTTGGACAGTTGTTTGCTTTCTCTGAATTATTCTTCTCAAAAAAAAAAAAAAAAAAAAAAAAAAAAAAAAAAAAAAAAAAAAAAAAAAAAAAAAAAAAAAAAAAAAAAAAAAAAAAGAAAGAAAGAGCAAGAAGAACAAGAAAAGAAAACAAGCTCGCTCTGCTTTTCCTTCTTCCTCCTTTAAAGATGACTATTTCTATGCTAGTGTTACTTTTCAAATGAGTACTCAATACTACTTCCAAGTCAAAACTTTGAAGAAACAAATACATTAATTCTTGTTTTTGCTTAAATTATTTGTACGGTACTTCAATAGAAGGTAGATATATCATTGCTTTTTCATGAGTGAGAAAAATACTAACTAGGGGAAGTCAGTTTTATATCCAAATTAACATTAATTTATACATTAAACGTGAGGAAAAATACTGTTTTTTAAAACCAAGGATCATTGACTTTAACAACAAAAAAGTCACATTAGGGCTGGACAGGTAGCTCAGTGGACTAAAGCACCTGCTTAGGCAGGCTCAGCAACTGGGGTTTGATCCCTGGTGTGCTGTATAGGCTTTGCCTCCGGTGGTGTGCTGAGATGGCAACT
This sequence comes from Myocastor coypus, assembly GCA_004027025.1. NCBI lineage: Eukaryota > Metazoa > Chordata > Mammalia > Rodentia > Myocastoridae > Myocastor > Myocastor coypus. The sequence goes on along the minus strand of PVJA010000212.1, from coordinate 29,460 downwards.
GAGACTGGGCATGGTGGTGTGCACCTGTAATTCCAGTGCTTAGAAGGCTAAAAACAGGAGGATCACTCTGAGTCTGATCTGCATAGTGAGACCCTGTAGAGCCTGTGCTAAAAACATTGAAAAGTAACAAGAATAATAGTCACATTAAGGGAACTTTTCTTAGTATATTGCTTAGGAATGATAAGCATAATTGCAATTATATATAGACATATGAATCTGAGTATAACGAACATTGCAGCTAAACTAGTTATTAACTATTTCCATTATGTATCACACACCTTTCCATCATACTAATTTTTATTGACTTCTAAATTGCTACTAAACATTATGAATTTCTCTCATTAATAACCTCAGGCTGAACAAATGCCTAGTAGAAAGGTGCTCTCCTGGAGCATTTGGGAAAACCAAAGGAACAATTTTTGCAGCTAATTTCCTGTATTATTACAATGTATCAGCATCAAGGATGCCCTGGAACTCTAGGAAGTCTGCTCCTGGGTTTCTGAGCATGCCAGCTTTCTGTTTATTGTGCACTGTTTACAACATTGAAATAACAAGCTCATAGGCAGAAATTAGCAGGAGTAGAGAGAACTCGGGGAGACTCAGAGTTAAGCCTGTGGAAGCAAGTGGAAGCTTTTACTGGGAAAAGTGTTTATCACAGAGAATATTGGAAATGAACAAGAAAATTGCTGACTCCAGACTATAGTCGTTCATGTAATTCTCTTACCCCAGAAACATTTACAAAGAAGTTATGATGTGCTAGACCTCAGGGATACATTGAATTATCAGAGTCTAGCAATGTAGTAGGCCCTCATTCATTTTATTCATAAAAGTTATAGTCAGGAATTACCTGATATATTTTACACTGTTAAAGGTGATATGCTGGGGTCTGAATCTACTTGAGGAAATCTGCTTTCAAAATTCAAACGTTGAAATCTCAACTGACAGGGCAATGGTATCAAGAAGAGGGCTATTTGAAAGGTGCTTCAGTCATGAGGACAGACTCCTCATGAGTGGGATTAGGACCTTCATTAGAAAGACCTCAGAGAGCTAATAGCCCACAAGCATCACCTACAAATCAGAAAATGGGTCCTCCCTCGACACCAAACTTGCCAGCACGTTGATCATAGACTTCTCCAGAATCCTAGGGAATAGATTGCTATTCTTATAAATCACCAGTGTTAGGGAATATCATCACAGCATCCTAAAAAGCCCAAGATAGAGGACTGCCCCATTGAATAAATAATCGCTGGCACTGGTCATTGCTACTAAAAAGTCCACAGTTCAGAAGGGGAGATAAGGTAATGTGTTAGGGATGGTAAGCAAGGTGGGTGGGCGAGGAGCAGTGGCACACAGGAGGGAATGAAGAGCTCTGTTTCAATGGTACTGGCCTCAGAGGAACTGTACTACAGTAGATATCTTACAGGTGCTTTACCAGCTGGACAAACCTGCATAGTTCCATGATAGGCAGAAGTAGGTGTGCAAAGGCACAAAAGATAATAACAAAGTGTGCTATGGCCCTACCCCTACGGGCTGAGCAATCAGAGTAGAAAGAGCTTGGAGTGATGTTATCCTTACAGGGTGTATTATTGGTCAGGGTTTTACTTAGAGGAACAGAACAGATATAAGGAATGGATATTAACACAAAATATACAATTTATAAGGAATTATAAGACTGGTTTACAATAGTCAGCCACAGAGTCAAATGAGGAAGTGTGTAGAGGGTGTCTGCATTCTCTGGACTGAAGAATTCAATCCCAAGGTCTGAACTTCACAGCAGCACTCCGTGTAAGTCTTTATCCATCAGGTGATAGGTCTGCGATGGAAGGCTGAAGTGTCTGTAATGGACGCTGAAGAGTCTGCGACGGATGGCAAAAGATCCAAGCTGGAGGCTGAAGAGTCTGCGCTGCAAGCCAGATGATGAAGTCCAGGCTGAATGTGAAGACTGAAGCTTCTCCAACGAAGCGAAGTCTTGACTCCTTCCTCAGCCCTTTAAAAAGCCTCTTTGTTCTCAGTCATTCTGACATGGGCCCATTGTGCCCTAGGGTGGAACCAATCATATCCCAGGATGGGCCATTGATCCTGCTCTAGGAAGGAGCCAATCATATCCTAGGCAGGCCCTGGTCATGCTCCAGGGTGGAACCAACTGTGTACCCCAGAGTGGGGCTCCCACCAACAGGGAACCAGGCAGCTGAGTCATTCAGCCAAGTTGACACAATGTATCAACCACTACACAGGGTTAGAATGTTATGATTTTGTGAAATATATACTTGGTCCACCTAGTTGGGCACTTCTCAGATCTAGGACTTCTAGGGAGCTTTAAGTTGGAGGTTCTCTATAAGAAAGACTTAGATAGGGTTAAAGAGGTGGAACTTTCAGCCCCATCCCAAATCAATAGGCAAGAGAAAGAGTCTGCCATTTAAAGTGGTCACCAATGGCCAGAGGTTTCATCTGTTTTTCCTGTGTAATGAAATTTCCACAAAAATCTACATAGGGCATGGGCAGAAAGTGTCTGGAGTATAGGGAAGATTCTAGAGAATGGTGAGCCCAGCATGGTAATGGAAGGACCTTGCCCTTCATCCACACCTCATCCTACATGTCACCTCACCCTATTCTTTGTGATATCCTTTATCTGAACTGGTAAACATTATCTCTCTAGAGTTCTGGGGGCTGCTGAGATAGATTAATTGAACCCAAGGCGGGAACCCTGATTTACAGATTGTCGATCACAATCACAGGCAAAACAGGCAGGCTTGCTCAACCTGCAGGATCTGATGCTATCTCTGCTAGATAAGGTCAGAATGGAATGGAATGGAAGGCCACCCAACCAGTGTCCAGTGCAGAAATGATTACTTGCTTGCTTGCTAGTTGGGAAGAGTCCTTATGGGTTTTCTGGTTTTGTTGTTGTTTTTGTTTTCCTATCACAGAAATCTGTGCTGACTGTTGTGGTATGACAAAAGAGGAAAAGAGCTTTGCTTTTTCTCCATAGATCCTGAATAGAGTCAGTTTATGAACTTTCTTAAATATTTTCTCCTATGGAAATGTGAAAAGAGAAAATATATAAGGGCTTTTGTGGTGAATATAAATTGGGGTCAAGATGCCTCTAAGTCCTTTTAAGAGAACACTATGAACTGATGGAAAGTTCCATCTCTATGTCCCTATCACAAGGCTCAGAACCCTCCAGAGGAGAACAGGAAGACCTTATGGCCTAATGTCCACTCATGGAAATGCCTGTGGTCTAGGAGGAGTGGATGTCATAACCGAATGGCCACCAGTGTCTCTCTGAAAGGCAGGTTGGTGGTCACTGCTGGTATGGAAGCCAGGAAGTGATTTTTGTGCCACTGCAAAGTTGGTGATCGACATTGTCTGGCCAGATTAGTCATAGTTTGCTCAGAGTACTTACAGGGCCAGTTTCCTTAGTCCTAGATGGGACAGGATGCCTTTGTCTCCTAAAACAAGATAAGTATTTGGTAAGGTTGGGAAAGTATTCAAGCATTCTTTCGGAGGACTTCATTTACTTTTTTTTTTTTTTCTCTCTCTAACTCTACTCTAAAGGCAGAGTTAAATTCAGGAAGTCTGAGCTACCAGTATGTGCTATATATTTTGGATCTTGAACGACCCCCAAAGACCTGTTGAAAGTTTGGTTGTCCAGCTGGTGGTACTGGTGAGAGCTGTGGGACTATTTAGAGATAGACTGCAAAGGAAATAGTTGGATCTTTGAGAAAGGCTTATAGGGAATGTTGGGACCTCAGGCTCTTCCTGTTCCTCTTGCCTTGCTTCCCAGCAGCCATAGGATGAGGGATTCCATGATCCCCTATTATAGTCACAGAAGTAACAGAGTAACTGACTATGGACTGAAATCATGATCCTAAAAATACCTTCTCCTTCTTAGTTGTTTATCTCATGTATTTTGTTACTATGATCGAAAGCTGATTTGCAACGCAGTAAAAAGGGAATGTGCTATCCTGGAGGCAGAAGTGCTTTACTACAGTGCTCATAGGTCCAGCCCAGCAGGACCCATGCCCTCAAGTTCTACCTTTGATAATACCAGTACAAATGTCAGCAGAGTGACATGCCTGCATGTCCAAGAATTTCAGGGGGTAGGATAGCCATGGCCAAGTAGGGTCCCCAGCAAGTGGTTCCCCAAACCCATCCTAGGGAAGTAGCTAAACCTTGGCAGTTCATAGAGCTGTTGCCCGTGGAGTCTCTCCAAAGGCAAATCGACGAGGTTGCACAGGGAACAACCAGCCAGAAACAGGCTGGTTCTGGAGCACTTGGAGGCACGGCAGACACTGCACCTGGTGAGGGATGAACATGCAAAAGTGGAACTACAAAGCAGGGAAGCTACTTGGAAGTTTGCTGTGAAAGAACTCTTAGTGTAGTTTTACAAACCAAGGAGTAGGAAAGGAAGGTTCAGTGATTCCAGGCCCTAGGGTCTTTAATACCGTTAGGAAGGAGGGAATGGAAGGGAGCCTGTCCCATGATCATCGTAAGAGCTACAACAGACACTGTCCCTGGTTTGGTTTCACACGGACTAAACAAAATCTTATGGAATAGAAGTGAGTTTGTTTTAGCTAAGGATGGGCTAAGGGCAAACTTTGACATTCACTCTTAGGGTTGCTTATTAACAACAGAACTTAAAGAAAGGGGAAAAGAAAAAAAAAGTAATGTTGATTTAGAAGGGTTAATGTTTAATTGTTTAATCAATCTTATATACCTATATGTATTAATCTAAACTGATCTGATGATGAAAATATGTAATATAACCATTGTTAAATTTAAACAATAAAAAATTGAAACTTAAAAAAAAAAAACAGAACTTGACTGATCGCTTTTTCTGTGTAAATAATCTAGCTACTACTATGTGTTAGGCACTGAATCTAGGTATTTGGAACAAAGTGAATGAAGTCTTTGTGCCCTACAGATCTTTTTTTTTTTCTTTTTCTTTCTTTCTTTTTTTAATGTATTTGGTACAAGGTCTTACTATGCAGCTCAGACTCCTAGTGATCCTTCTGTTTTCAGTTTTCCCAGAATTGGAATTACAGATATTCACCACCACCAAGCCTGGTCTCAATGGCCACCTCAGCAAGCTCGAGGCCCAGGCCTGCATGGCATGTGGGGCTAGAGATGGAACCCTGGTCCCTGTGCTTGCCTAAGCAGGTGCTATGGTATGTATGTAATTTCCCCGAAAAGCCTCGTGTAAATCATGGGGCTGTCAAGCTCGTGGCTGGAAGGGCAGGGCCAAAGGACCAGGGCAGGACTTGAGGGGGTGTGGCCAAGAGAGGCCCGGACCCGACCGTTTAACTGACAGCACCCGCTGTCAGAGCTCTCTACCCTACACGCACACCAGGCGGCGGTCTCTCTGGAGGTATGGAGCAGATCATCCTAGACACTTAGTCTGCTGAGATATCTCGCCAGCCTACCTTATTGGTCTTATATTCTACTGCAAAGAGAATAAAATTAGCAAACTATGCCTGTATCACATGACAGGTGGGGTGAAGTACTAGATGGAAAATGGAACTGTAAGAGGAGGTTGGGGGGGGGCGAGGTGGTGCTGTTTTAATTACGGTCACCTGTGAAAGCCTCTTTGCCAAGGCAACACTGCAGTAGACTTGAAAGACGCTTGAGAGAGAGAGAGATGAGTTCAGAGAGGTAGCCAGGTGCCAGGCCAGGTTAAGGAATTCGGATTTTCCTTTAAAGAAGAGGGTAACTTGAAGGTTAGATGTGAGGGGAGAGATTACAACAGACTAATTTACTTTTACTGTGCATTTGTTGGGTGTTTTATAATTTTCAATACATAAATATATTTAGTCTCTTCCACAGTCACTTTATTGAATTAAACCCCATGGAAGGTATAACCCAAGTGCAAGTCACGGTCTCCATTCTCAAGGAGCTTGGAATCTGTTGTGGAGAGAAGTCATACCCCAGCAAATGCGTCAGCAGTACGACAATGTGGTATACAGTTTTTTCTTGCCCTTGAGGCCCACTCTCTGCTTGTCCACCCTACTACACACCACAGGCAGCAGCAACGGGCTCCTTTGCCCCTTAGCTTCCAGGTGGATTTGGTCTATGAGATGGACGGCAAGATGCCAAAGGGCATAAGGACTCTGAGGCCATGCTATTTACCTCCATGGTCCGTTCTGCTCCAGCTTGCCAAAGATTGGCTGTGCCATCCCCAACCCCACTGCTACCCCCAAATCTGCTTTCAATGCTGGGGTTAGAACCCATCATGATAGGCAAGCACCCTGCCACCACCGCTGTGGCTAGACAGCTACAAGTTAAGGCTGGCTGTCCTCTTACCTGAAACCTGAGCTCCTGTTTGGCAGCCCTGTCCTGCAGCTGTGGGTGTTCCCTCCGAGTACTGGAAGCTGTTCAGTTCCCTTCCCTCTTGAAGGCTGCAAGTTGGACGGGCTTCCTGCTGTTGCTGACTCCAGCGCGATTCCTTTGCTCTTCTTCGCTTCACTTACCCTCCTCATTCTGTTGTGCATGGGTCTTTAGTGAAATTTTGACTGAGCCTTTTTTTTTCCCTGATGTATGCAGAAGACAAAATATACCGACAAGTCCTGACATGTGAAGCTTCAACTCAGGATTGTTTTTACATTAGATGTTATGAAAATGATAGGTGTCCAGTAGAAACTGATGAGCCAGCAGTTGGTGTGTAGAAATATCACTCTCCATGCCAACAGTCCTAGGAGAGACCTGTAGTGGCCTGTGACACTGTGAGGTCCCCTAAGGCGAGACAACACTGTAGCTGAGGACACTACTCTTCCTCAGATTTCCAGGGGCAATAACTGCCAACCTTAGAGATGCAACCGTTCTGTTAGTAAGCCAAGACTTACTGGTTGGAATGTCTTTGTTCCATCTTCACAAGGCCTTGCTCACTTTCACACCCCTTTGCCTCCACACTCCTGATAAGATGTACTCAATCAACAAGGGGAAATTCAGAGAAGTTGGGGTCTTAGCCACCAAGTTTTGAATACCATGCTACTCTTGCCTGTTGATTTTTATCCTTTGCTGAACATCAATGGAGGAGACTTAAGGTACTGGCTTCTGGCTAATGTTGCACCCAAAGTATTTAAACTAAAGAGTGCATGCCATTAAAATAGTGAAATATGAAGATAGCTCCACTTTTTGCTTTTTGATCAAGTGTTGTGAAGATGTCCAGGAAAGGGACACTCAGGCACACCAACAGGATCTAGGCACCCCACTGTTCTGCTTTGCTGGCAGCTCCAGGCCCTGGGACTCAATACAGCTTTGAAGAGCCAACCCTGCATCTTTGGGCTCCTTATATCTAGGCCTTCATTGATCAAGCATAGGACACGTTTTAGTTCTCTTTCTAAATACAGTTCTGTTATAAGGAAAGTTCAGAAAAGCCCACATTAGTATAACCCTGCTCATGAGGGAAAACGAAGTGTAATGATCCGTCTGTGCTCCATAGAACCTCCTAGACCTGTCTTAGAAAGAACAAGTGTAGCAAAGGAATAGCATACATACTGCTTTGCTATCTTACCCAAGCAAATAAATGCCAACATATCTGCTCTGGCTCTAGGGTCTGTGCAGTTGCTATTTCACACGTTAGGCAGAGATACACACAAACAAGTCACTACTATGATCGCCTCCATCTCATTATTACCCTCAGTAGTGTTTCATATCAAATGATAAGGCCGTTCCGTGAAACCCTTCATGTATGTGGTCAGCCACAATAACCTGTTACCCAAAGCAAGCTTCTTTCATAGATGAAAATGATGAAATGAAAGGGCTAGATGATGTGCGCTTAGCACTAGGGAGGTAGGGACAGGTGTGCCATTAGCACTCAGATATGTGAGCAGCTGACTTTTTTTTTTCTTACAAATTATTATCAAATTGCCTCTATGTACACCTAAAATAACCTGCCCCATACTGATCAAATTTCTTTGTGTGTGTGTGTGCATGTGTGTGTGTGTGTGTATGCATGCGCATGTGTATATAGTGCACATGTATGTGTGGTGCTAGGGATTAAACTCAGAGCCTTCACAATAAGCTGCTTCTCTAGTCCTTTTCTAAAATTATCATTATTTTATATTTGGAAACAGTGCCTCACTGTCACTAAGCTGCCCAGGTCTCAACTTGAAATGCTAATCTTATTGCTTCCACCTTCCAAGTGGCTGGGATTACAGGGCTGTAGCCACTCTGCCTGGCACTGGTGAATTTTTTATTTATTGGGGAAACAGAAATAACACCCAGGATTTGGAAGCAGATTTATTGTACATCAGTATGGCACCGAGAATGAATCAAATGTCCCTAAAAATATCAGGCCCTGTGGTCTCTGGTGATCTACGCCTTATAAGGGATAAGCAAGCAGTAGGTACAGAAGCAGAACAGTTTGCCAACTGTGGATTGGTTCTTATAATATGCATCATAGTGACCAGCCGTTTCTAAGAAACAATAGTAAAAGGAATGGTAATCAAAACTGTTACCTGGGAAACTAACAGACTGAAGTATACTGGTTGGGGTGATCTGCTACACTGGGGCTTTGGAAGAAAAATCCTTGTGGCCTCATGAATGATTACGGTGTGGTGTTGTGAATAAAGTGAACAGAAAAGAGGAATTGCCTTTGGCTCTCTGTCAACACGGCCATCCCACAGAGAAACTAGGACTGCCCCACTCCCTGAGAGAATTATTTTTAATTAAATCATCCTTTTATTCATGTCTACACTCTTATTTAAGGTAAAACCTGGGATCTGTAGAAAGAATACACTACTAGTGGCTAAGAAACCCAAACTCATTTTCATTTTCAGTTAGTTGGACAGAGGCAAGAGAAAAATGTTTTTGATTATTTTGAGTAATTCTTACACAGTACTAAAACTTTTAAACACTTTTTGGAAATATTTGTCAAAAATGCCATTATAGGCAATACATTGTGTGCATTAGTTCTTTCTGTTGAATTATATTAGATAGATCCATTGTTACTACAACAATCTGTTGTTGCTACAACAATATTCTTCAACGAAGGTTTTGCAGTACAGAAACTCTAAAGGCTTGTGTTCAACATGTGCAGGTAATTTGCTTTTGCTCAGCATCTCCAACTGGCACAAATAATAAAAATTGGCTAAGAAACAAGGCATTACTGCTAATATAGATAGTGGATATTGAAAGGAAGTTTATTATATGCTGACTGCTTTTAGGAGAAAAAAAATATGTTTTCTTATGAGCTGGAAAGGACAAAACTGTCAGGATAGAGACTAGGAACTGAAGGAATGGGTAATTGGGTGTGATGATTTATGTTCATAATCCCAGCACTGTGGGAGGCTGAGGCAGGAAGATCATAGGTTTGAGCCTGTCCAACTCTGCAATTTGTCAAGACCCTGTCTTGAGTGAATGAATGAATGAATGAATGAATAAGAAAGGATAAGTCAATCATAGTTAAGATCCTGAGCAGAAGGAAGCACCAGAAAGGTGGTGGAGGGGAGTACAGAGGAAAGATGATAAGAACTTTATAGACATTTTTACAATAAAGAACATGGACTTGATGAATTGGGTGAGAATACAACACAGTCAAAGCAGTATCCCTGGAAGGGCAGAATCAAGTTACTTACTTGTAATGCACTTATGGCGACGGCTGGAACTCACCTCATGCAAGAGCTCTCATTGCTTCCCTGACCACCACATTCCACTGCGAGCTGTCTCCTCCCTTTCACGGGGCCCTTGCATTCCCACCATGTGTGCTCCCTTCTCTTTTTTCTCCTACTAATTCTCAACTATCTTTTTGTCTAATTAATCCGCAGCAGTTCTGGACCTGCTGAGTAGTTCATGTAATATATGCTTGAAGGAAAGAATTCCTCGGTTACTTATTCCTGAACTGCACGAGGCTCTGTGCTGTTGTGACTGTGCTATCTCCTTATGTCCTCATAGCAAGTCAATGAGGCAGATAGGCCGTTATCCTGCTGCTGCTATACACGAGGAAACCGAGGCTTTGCAGGGTCATGTGACTTATCAGTAATTGCCGGTGGATGCATGTGGGTTCCCAAGCGTCGGATGCTGAAGCTCACACTCCTTTGCCCAGAAGCAAGCGCACATATGTGGTGGGCTTGGAGGTCGAATAGGTCCATGTCTTCTATTCTTTGCCCATGCATTTTCACATGACCTGGCAATGGCAGCCTCAGCTTCTTTGGTGGTGACTTCTACCGCTTCCCTGACCCAATATCTGAGGCATGAAAAGGAGAAGTTCCTAAAGTCCTACATCAGCATGCACAAGCCACGCAGAATTCAGGGCTCTTCCTCTTTTAGTGTAGGCCCTGTTTCCATGGTGCTGCTTCCCAGCTGGGTCCTTATTTTGCTTTCCTTTATGCATCTATTTCTTGAACAGTATACTTCCTCTTATGACTGAGCTATCAAGACAACATCTGGGGAAAAACGAAGACCCAGAGAAGTTATGCACAGAAATACTCTCTCAAGTGCATGAGCTGGACTAGAATTGTGCAATTCTAATGTGATTCACTAAAGCACCATCACATTTGTAAATGGGAACACTGAATAATACTCTAACTTGGTAGAGAAAGATTATTCAAGGTCAAGAAATTAATGCACATTCAGATATTTGAAACAAAGATATACACTATAATGCCAGGGTGAGTTTTTTTTTTTTTTTCTCCTTGAGAAATACTAAATCAACATAATCTTTTGATTACAGCATCCTTTATTCAAACCTGTTATGGATGGGAAACAGATCCCATTAAGTGACTTAATATCTGTAGCCCAGTTATTTCACAAGAATAAAATAATAGTTCAATGGTCCTCTAGAGAAATAATGTTTGGATTTTTTTTGTTTTGTTTCATTTTTGTCTTTTTGAGACAGGGTCTTGTGATGCTGTTCACACTGGTCTTGAGCTCACTTTACAGCCCAGGCTGATCTTGAATGCACACAATGGTCTCCCTGTCTCAGCCTCCTATGTGCTAGGATTGCAGGCATTCAACACCATGCTCTGCCAGAAATAATGTTCTTCAACCTGTGAAAATGACAATAGAGAATAAGAAAACACCTACCAATTTATATTAAATCACTGAAAAGAGGTCTGGAGAGATAGCTTTGTGGTCTAGGAACCTTCCTGGCAAGCACAAGGACACTGGTTTGATCCCAGGTGCCACATGCCATGCCAGCCCTGGAAGCCCTGGCATGCCATGCTGACCACCCAAACCAGGCATGGTGTGCACAACTACAATCTCAACTTTGAGAAGACTGAGACAGGAGGATCACTATGAGTCCGAGCTGTGTAGTGAAACCCCGTACCAAGTAAATAAATAAATAACAATAAATTACTGAAAAGAAAGTTTTGCGTTATTACCTGCTTGTTTCTTTTTTTGTGAGAATCTTTTTGGTTTATGCTTTGTAACCAGAATAACTACTTTGAAGATAATGACACACACAGTGTGTAAACTGCTGCTATTTTCTTATAAAATTTTATTTTATTTTTCATGAAAAATTTTAAAAAAAACTTTTCCATGGAGCTAAATAGCAGCAAAAGGTGTATAAAAGGATGTTTGTGCGCAGCAAGTCAGAGGATGCACTAATTTCTGACATCGTGCAAGGTCTTGCAAAATGCCAAAGAAATTGCTGAGCGGGGCACATATGGCTGGGCAGAGTAGAGCCATGGCATCGTGAGGGTGTCCTTATTTGTAAGGAGGACCAACTTTTCAACAGCAGCCTTTAGATGTAGTTCACAAGTTCTAGCTGTGTCTTAGCAGATTGTCCTACACTGGCAAAGTGAAAACTTGAGAGACTTAAAGGCAAATGATGAAACTACAATTGGCTATTCCCATTTGAGTCAGTTTCTTTAGTCTTGCTTTTTGCCCTATAGCATTCTATTTCTTCCTTCATCATTAAAATCTTTCAGGAAAGATTTGTTATCATCTATGATTTGGGGAGGGTAGCTAAAACAGATCTCTTCTCTAAACTGAGTAATTTTCTATTTTCACCACAAGCAGTAGGATACTTTAGAAATTTGCTAAAGAACATGATGTAATTTTGATTTCCCATAGATAGGCCCATATGAAAATAAGAACTATCCTCACCTTTTAAAACTGCTTTTGAAGGAAGACTAGGTCAAAGAATATTAATAACTTTCCTATGTGTAAAATGCCATAATGCTAACTTTCAAGTAGCAATATCAACTGTCCAGAACACAGCTCAATACAAGAAGGGAATTTTTTAGTTTGGATAAACACAGCTGGTTTTGTGAAATCCATGCATTGTAATCTATCCATTTTATTAATAAAAGAATCATTCATCATTTTGCTCACAAAACAATCCACAACAAAGCATAAGGGTCAGATGGCCTGAGATCAGTTGTGGCTCTGCTATGGACTAAATATATGATGTTCGTACAATCACTGCAAATTTCTCAACCTCTCTGTGTCTTAGTCTTAATATATAAACTGTCATCTTCACTATAGAGTTTCTATGAGGATTAAGTAAGATGATCTTTGCAAAATGTATAGAAAAAACCCTAGCACTTAATAGATACACAATAAGTGTAAGCTAATATTATTTGATATGCCCTTTTTGTAAATTTAGGAGTTCCGATTCCCAGACTATTGCATATTAAAATTCACAGCTCTACAGAGGTCAGAGGGTGTTATGATAAGATCCATTGACAATCCAAAGTAAGGAAGGAGACAAAGAAGTTGTTGGAAGTGTACAAAAATCTAAATGGAATAATGGAAGATAGTAGAATGTCGAACAGAATAGAAACAGCTTCTCTGAGATTTACAGTCCAGACGCTGGGATTCAGCAACATGAGGAAGGGAAGAAACAAGAAGAGATCTCAATGACCCAGCAAGGATCTGAAGTGAGAACTGAAGGCCATGGGAAGAATATTCTGGAGGGAAAAGAATGAGGTGGCAACCAGCACTTTTTCCCTGAGCCTTGGCTTGCTTTGTGGGAGGGGCAGCTTGTATCCGCAGGCACACGGTGACTATCAGCAACCTCGAGGGTCTTGATGAAGAAGTTCACCAATGGAACAGAGTAGCGGGCACAATGGACAGCAGGGACTGGTGAGTTATTCAGGTCCAGCTGTCCTCCAGGCGAGAATGATTGGTGGGAAGCCATTTTAGAGAGAGGTCAACTGAGCTCCCAGAGTCAAGGTGAGGCAGAACTGAGTTCAAGTCAGCAGGAGGGTAAGGAGCTGAGTTTAAGCTCACAGGAGGCCCAGTTCAAGCCATCAGGAGGCACACAGAGCGTTGCAGGCTGAACAGCTGGAAACCATCCTATACTTCAGAGGAAGTAAAGTTGCAGGCTTCCTGGGATTAATCACCAATGTGCTTCAAAACTGTGACTAGGTTGCTGGGATTAATCAACTTGGATCTGGGCTCTGCCTGCCCATTGTTTGCCTATGATAGCAGACTTATACCCTGAAGTGGACTCTCTCATTATTTTCTTCTTTTCTTTTCTCTCGATTGCTTGTTGTTGTTTTTATTGAGTGTGGCCATTATTTCTAGGGTTTTGTTGTTGTTTTTCTGTTCTGTTCTTGTTTTTATTTTTTCCTTCCATTACCCTCTTGTCTTTTTGACCAGTTTCTCAAAGTTCGCATAATCTTCCTTTGTCTTCTAACCTTGCTTCTAAAATCTTCGTCTTCTTCTATTTCTCTGTTTTTCCTTCTAAGAGGGAAATTTTAAATTTTATACAGTGAGGGTAAAATCACCATATTAATGACATATTTGCTGTATACAGTTTTCTGGTTTATTTTAGATTCTGTTATATAAACACAAATATACTTCATAAGATTAAAGGTGGTAAGTTAATGGCTACCATAGTGTGTCATTTTCTAGGTTGTGTTTGATGCTATTGTTACTGTTGATTGTCACTTTATTCTTATTCTTGTTATGTCACTTTAGCCAAGGTGGCAAAATTGTTCTAATGAATTCTTCTTCCTGGCATGTCAATACTGAGATTGCCTAAGGGTCATAAATAATACAAAAAGAACTGTGGACTGAACTAAATAGGTAGCAACTCTCATCCCAAATAAACTGAAGAGATATGGTCTTGTGATGGACTTAAAACCCAAAAGCCAGCTACAACTTGAAGAGTTTTCTAAGAAGCAATGATATCCTAAGGGGTTTTTAATACTAGCAATAAAGCTACCTGCCATAAGCAATTTACAAGCATCGACCCAGAAATTAAACTAATATCTTGAGAAAACAAGCAAAATGCAATCCCAGGACTCTGGATAATGAGGTGAGACAATTCAAAAGCTCCTCACCTGGATTCTCTAAGGTGGTAACTGCAGAAGTAACAAAGCACATGAATAAAACACTCAGAAAAAATCAAGTCAGAAATAATTTCTCAGATAACTACAGAGACAGTGACTGTAATAAAAGACATGCTTAATGACTCTAAAGCAGATACAGATAAAACAAGAGAGCATCTTAGGAAAATGATAGAAACCATGGAGTTCCTAACATGGGAAGGAAGTGAAGCCCATGAAACAAATTGAGCAGATATCCAGGAGATTAAAAATCTTATTGAAAATATGTGCAACAGCCTGAAACAATGTGAGGGTAGAATGTCAGATGCAGAAGACAGAATTCTGGTTTGTGATTATGAAAATAATTCCTAAAAATAGCAATGAAACATGAAAAATCAAGCCAGCAGCTGCTAGATGATGGAAAGAAGAATAACATAAGAATAATTCGAGTCAATGAAAAAGCAGGAAGAGGTCAATCGACATAGAAAATCCTGTTCAAAGAAGAATTCCCAAAGATAGAAAAAGAATCTGACATATAGATAACTGAATAACATTTAAATTTAGTTAGCCATAACAATAATAGAAAACTATACAGAAGTATCTAGAATTCAAGATTCCAGAAGTTCAACACAGGAACAAAATATAACGAGCTGCTAAACAAAAGAAACAAAGCACTATGAAGGAGAGCTCATCAGAATCACAGCTGACTTGTATAAGGATGTTTTAGAAGAAATAACAAGGACTACAACTCCATGAATACCAATAGAATGACTCCCACCAGGCAGGGCAGGTAAACAGGGAAGAAAATAAGAGGGAACCAACAAAAGGAAGATCACAGAACAAAGGTAAGTTCATGCAAATCAATTACCACCATCGATGTGAACCATCTCAATTCACAAATAAAAATAAGCATACTGGTAGAGGGATCAATGAGCAAAATCTAACAATAAATTGCATACAAGAAATACTTTTAATTCAAAAAGAAATTCATAGATTTAAAGTCAAAGGATGGATACTCTACCCCAAAGGAACCTGGAAAAGAGCAGTGGTACATATTCTATTTGCAGACAAAGTGGACTTCAAGCAAAAACTGATTAGGAGAGGCTAAGAAAGTCACTACATTCTTTTTGTCAAGGGTGTGCGGGGAGTCACTACATTCTCATAAAGGAAAAATCAAAGAGAAAGAAATAACAATTATAAATGTATATTCATGAATTGCCATCATATTCAACTTTATAAAAGAAATATTAATAGACACAAAAAGTCTGTTAAGCACTAGCGTAGTTATGACCAGAGATCTCAATACATCACTATCACAAATAGACAGATCAACTAAACAAAAAAGTCAACAATAAATATCAGAACTGTGCCAAATCTGTGAACAAATGGATTTAGTAGATGTACACAAAATGTCTCACCCAAAAACATCACAATGCACATTTTCTCAGCTACACATGGGACATTCTCCAAAACAAAAAACATGCTTAAGTAAATGTAAAGGGATTGAAATTATCCCATGCATATTACAAGACCTAGTAAAACTGAATTAGAAATTAATGGCATAAGAAACCACAAAAAGGTCATTAACACATGGAACTCAAAAGGACAGAGATGAAACTAAAGAAGAAACGAAACAGTTTCTACAATTAAATAATAACACCAATACAATATACCAGAACTTATGGGATGCAATGAAAGCAATTTCATGAAGGAAATTTATAGCAATGAATTGCTATGTCACCAAATGGAGTTACCTCAGACAAACAACTTAATTTTGAACCTCAAACTTCTAGAAAAAGAAGAGCAAGTGAAGCTCAAGGCTCATGCAAGTGAAGAAATTATAAAGATCAGAGGAGAGTGAGCTGGGCGTGGTGGCGCACGCCTGTAATCCCAGCACTGGGGAGGCTGAGGCAGGAGGATCGGTGTGAGTTCGAGACCAGCCTGGGCTACGAAAGTGAGCTTAAGGCCAGCCTGAACTGCATAGTGAGACCCTATCTCAGAAAAAAAAAAAGAAAAAAAAGAAAAAAAAGATCAGAGGAGAGATTAATGCAGTAGAGGCTAAGAAAATAGTACAAAGAATTAATAGATTGAAGTATTTGTTCTTTGCAAGATTAAGTAAAATCTATAAATCTTCATCCAAACTTATTTTTTAAAAGAGAAGAAAAAAGTCATACACATAGTTAGGAGTGGAAAACGTGAATCACAGTAGATCCTACAGAAATCCAGAGGATGATCAATACTTCACGATACTTCAATACTATACACTAACAAGGTGGAAAACATAGAAGAAATGGACAGGTTTCTAGGTATAAATGAATTACCAAAGCTGGATAAAGAAGATATAAAACTTCTAAATAAATCAATATCAGTCAGTGAATTTGAAGATGTAATTAAAAATCTACTAACAAAGAAAAAAACGAAGCCCTGATAGACTCACTGCTGAAACCTAAAAAATATTTAGAGTAGATCTGATGCCACAATTCCTTAAAATCTTTAGTGAAATTGGAAGGGAAGCAGTGCTCTCAAACATATTCTAAGAAGAAAGCATTATCTTGCTACCAAAACCAGAGTAGGATACAATTTTAAAAAGACAGCTACAGGGTGTGGGGAGATTGCTCAGTAGAATAAGTGCTTGCCTGGCAAGTGCAAGGTCCTGAGTTCAATTACCAGTCCCGCAAGAGAAAAAATAAAAAGACAGCTACAAGTAAATCTACCTAATGAACGTAGACATAAAATCCTTCTTAACATACTGGTGACAAGAATATAGCAAATCATCAAAAAGATCATGCACCATGGTCAAGCAGCAATCATCCCAGGCATTCAGAGAGGGCTCAGCATATATAATCAATAAACGTATACACCATATTAACAAAATTCTGAAAAGCTGTTGCTCTAAAATCAGGGACAAGATAGCAATGCTCACTAGTACTGCTCTTGTTCAATATAGTTCTGGAAACATCAATCAGAACAATTAGAAAGAGAAAGAAAAGCAATAAGGATAGGAAAGGAAGAAGTTAAATTATCATTTAACTTTACCTTTGTAGATGACAGGATATTTTACACAGAAGACTCCCCGCACCCTAGAACTGCACCAAAAATGATCAAATTTAGCAGCAAAGCTGGCTGAACGGTCAACACTCAAAAAAACAATAACATTCCTGTACACAACTAGCAAACTCAGTGAGAAAGAAATTAGGGAAACAGTACCTTTCACAATAGTATACTCACCTGAAATTAATACCTAAGCATCCATCTAAGGAAGCAAAGGCTTTTACCCTGAAAACTATAGTACTCTGAAAAAGGAGATCAAAGAGGATAATAAAAACAAATGGAAAGCTTTCCCTTACTCTTCAGTAGGAAGAGTCATTACGGTGAAATGCCTATACTTCCAAAATTATTATACAGATTTAGTACAGTCCTTATCAAAATGGCAATAGTGTGTATCACAGAACCAGGGAAAACAATCCTGAGGTTCATTTGGAAACATACAAGACCTGGCATAGCAAGAGCAATTCAGGGGAACAAAGGCAAGGTAGGAATCATCGTAATCCTTGAGTTGAAATTATACTACAAATCTTCTGTGATAAAAACAACATAATGTTTGCAAAACAAACCAACAGCAACAACAAAGTCCCAGACGGAGGAGCAATGGAACAGACTGGAAGATGCAGAAACAACTTCACACAGTAAAACCATCTTATTTTTGACGGAGAAGCCAAATACCTTCAGTGAATGAAAGATGGCCTCTTTCATAAATGGCGCTGTGCAAACTGGTTTTCTACATGCTAAAAATTAAAATTAGACCTATTTATTTTACCATGCCCTAAACTAAAACTGAAATGGATTGAAGGTCTAAATATTAAAACAAAAACAGTAAATATGCCAGAAGATACAATAGGTAGAACTCTTGAAGACGTTGTAGGCAGGCCTTTGATGGAAACCCCAGCCATGTGGAGGCTATCAAAGAATGAACTCTCACAATGGTCTCATCTTATTAACAAGCTTTTGTAAAGCAAAAGAAACCACCAAAATCATGAAGAAACAACTCATAGTATGGGGCAAAAAATTTTTTTTCCAGCTATTCCTCAGACAAAGGACTAATATCTAGAATATACAAAAAACTAGGGCTGGCCAAACAGCTTAGCAGATTAAAGCACCTGCAAGCAGGCAAAAGGGCAGAGAGTTCAATCCCTGGGCCTGCCGTGCCAGCCCCGCCCCTGGGACATGCTGAGACAATTGAGACCGGGCATGGTAGTGTGTGTCTGTAATCCCAGCTCTTGGGAGGCTATAAACAGGCACATCAGTACAAGTCCAGTTTAGTAGTGAGAACCTGAACACAGTGTAGACTCTTCCTCCCCCACCCAAAAAAAAAAAAAACTAAAAAAAATCCTGACACCCCCTAACCAAAATTTAAAGACCCCATCAAGTAATGGGCAGCTGAAGTGAGTAGACACTTCTCAAATGAAGAAGTAGATACAGGAAATAAATATATGAAAAAATGTTCAGCATCACTAGTCATCTGAGAGTAGCAAATTTTTAAAAATCTGAGATTTCATTTCACCCCAGAAAACTGACTATTGTCAAGTAAGCAACCAATAACAAATGCTGGCATGTCTGTGAAGAAGAAGAAATCCTTCTTCTGTGTTAGTGGAACTGGTACAGCCACTGTGGAAACCAATGTGAGGATTCCTCTAAAGACTAATCCTAGTGATTTCTTTTTGATCCAGCTGTTCCCCTTCTTGGGGATGATTAAATGTATTAAATGTATTGTATGACCATTATATATGTGCACGCATATTTATTGAAGCACTGCTTATAATAGTTAATCTTGGAAACAGCCCGAATGCCTATTAACCAATGAACGGAAAAAGATGATGTAGGTTTTTTCTTTCTTTTTTTTTCATGCAGTGGAGTACTACTCTATCATAAAGGAGGATGAACTTGAGACATTTCTAGGTACATTTATGCACCGTGAGCTCATACTCATAAGTGAAATATATCGGACACACATGTTTAAATACAGCTTTGCTTCTCTAGTGTGAGAAACTGTAAGTGTAAGTAAGAATCAACATGCATAGCAGACACTGGGAAATCAGAAGAAAATGTTCAAACGAAAAGGGAAACCAGGGAGAAGGAAGGGGAAAGAAGGGAGAGACAAGAAAAAAAATAGAATAAAGGGAAAAGTGAAAACAAAACTTTTGTAAATAAGGACAGAAAGAAGGATTGAAGGGATGGGAAGTGATGGAGAATAAAGAAGAAATATACATCATGTGCATGTTCTTTATGCTGAATGTGATCATTATGTACGTCTACAATGTACCCCAAAGGGGCTTAATCACCTCAATCTATGAAACATGCCAGCCAGACATCCTTGATCTTTTAATAACTCAAATGTGTTAACAGAGGCAGTGAAGTAGCTTTTGTACTGTGATTAAAACATGGTTCGATTTTGCCCTTTCCTATTCATTCTGATTTATCAAGGCAGAAAAAGAACAATAACTTCATAAATGTTTTCATTAAAATATTTAAAAATCACTCAGTTTTCTGTTTATAGGTAGCATACTTCCGCTACAATGAAGATATCACCTAAGAACAATATCTTTTCCCAGCTCTTAAACTTCAGACTGAATTGTCTATACTAGGTTAAAAAAAAAAAAAAAAGCCCACAGAAACATCTGGCGAATAACTTGAACAATAGCTGTACATATTACCTTTCAACGTATTAGAATATAAATGAATTTAAAATGTCAAATGACATGGTGGTCCACATTTATAATCCCAGCACTCGAGAGGCTGAGGCTGAGGCAGAGAGATTGCCTCAGATTTGAGACCAGCCTTAACTATTTAACCTATTTCGACTTCTGTCCCTCAAAAAGTCAGATGATAATAGATATATAGCTTCATGCTAGAGTCACAAAATCCACTTGAATATGCTCCATTGATTTAATTTATATTTACTACCTCTGAGATGGGTGCCTCTCTGGGATTGGGCATCACAGAGAAGCAAAACATGTGTTTGAAACAAACCTCTTCTCACAAACCCATCTCAATTCAGGCAATGAACACTGAGCGCTATTACATATCACCCCCTTGGCTACCTTCTGTGCTTTTTTAGCCAAAGTGGCTTGTCAAGGGGTCCTTCTGAATTGTGACACTATTCAGAATTGGTTGAAGCTGTGACATCTCCAGAGCACCCTCTTTTCAGATTTCAGCAGCTTCTGTCATTAGTTTGTAATCTGCTTTCTTAGTTCCCAGTCTTTGAAACAAACAAGCAAAAAAAGTGAACAGTCACTTTTCACCGAAGATGTCAGCTAATAAGAATTTTATGATACAGGGGCTGGGGAGACAGCTCTGTGGTGTAAGTGCCTGCCTGGCAAGTACAAGGTTGTGAGTTCAAACCCCAGTCCCACAAAAAAAAAAAAAAAGAATTTTATGATACAACCCCACATTGGGGATATTTCATTTCTTTGTAATTTAAAAAGAGAAACAGGAGGACTCCTCCATCAAATCTGTAACTACATGTGAAAAGAAATAATCACAGGGCAAAGGACTTCTAGGAAATTGCTTAGGAAAACAGATCTTTTTGCAGCTTTTTCTGCAATTACAGCATCTAATCCCAGGAGTAGTGTTCCGTTTAGCCTATCACAATGAAGTGAATTTAAGTATTCCACAGTGGCTAGTCAATCATCCAGTGCTCTTGCTTTTCAGTAAAAATTTCTAGATAGGGTCATAGAAAAAGGAGATGTGAGGTGAAAATAAAAAATAGAGTCTATAAATAGTCTATGGAAAGAGTCTAAAAATAGAATCAGAATGAAAATCTCTCCTGGGCATGTTTGTTCCAGAAAGAGCCAGTCCTTTTCTATCAGCCTATATGGTTTCCAAAGCCAAGCACCCTTCAGGGAAATACTCAAAGGAATATTTTATAAACTGTCAACCTACTTTGGAAGGTGCCTTATTCCACACACTTAGTTTAATGCAGACAAATTGATCTGGGAAGATTTATGCAAAAAAAAAAATAATGAAGTTGATAACTTTGAATTTAAATGTTCTTAAAAGGTAGGAGAGTGCTTCTATTCTATTATTATTCTACCTTTATGTTTTTGTGTTTGAATACTAAGACTTCACATTGAAATAAAAACTTCAAGTCTCACACAAAAAAGAATCATTTGTCTTATGTAGGAGGGCACTTTTCATAACCAGGTAGGGAGTTAATGATTCAGTATAGTCCATAATTAAAACTGTTTGTATATGAATGGCAAAGTAGTAGTTATAGGCCAAAGGGGGGGGGGGACTCTAGAATGCTTTGCTTGGTTTGGACAGAGCATTTTGAAAATGGGAACTCAATTGCTCACATTTATAAATCAGGAGATTACATCTAAGTTTTGAGAGTTTAGGCTGTTTTGGAAATAAGGTAAAACTCTGGCTCTCTTGTATACTTTTCCAGTTTCTCATCTGCAAGGACCCTCCTCACCTGTGGGGACCCTCCTTCCTCTCTCTCTCTCTCTCTCTCTGTGTGTGTGTGTGTGTGTGTGTGTGTGTGTGTGTGTTAGGCCAGTTTTACCTACTGAGCTGGCAGCCAATAGGGTATTTAACTTCCACATGAGTTTCGTATTTCCTGAAGTTTCTTCACCATCATTTCTCTATGGCTTTAAATTTATCTCTAGAGCCTCCTTTTCACTGCTCATGCTGTGTTTTTTGGAGGTACTGTCATGTTACCAGAGTCAACTGTGACTTGCCTGAGTGTTCTTAGACTTTTCAAGCCCATTTTTGCATACATGACATGACATGACATGACATGACACTGGACACAAGAAATATCTTTTTGCTTTGTGTTTAAACAATGACTAATTTATATTTAGCACCAAGAGGTGTGAAGACAACAAAACCACCGCTCACTTCAGAGCTCCCCACAATGAAACCTGCTCTGCCTGCTTTGCGTGATCTGACGCAGATGCTGTAGACGGTTCACTCTTTTAGGACGCTCTACATTGAAGCACCCAAGTGACGCTTTACCATTACCAGTTTGCTGTGTCTTCCACATACTTAAGGCTCTACCTGCCCAAGTTTCTGATCACTTTTCTATGCAGCAGCCATTCACATGTCTCCGTACCTCAGAAGCACCCAGCTACAAGCAGCACCTTTGAACCCCAGGGACCCTCACAGCAAACTATTAACTCAGCATGGCTGCTTAGCACCTGAGAAATATCTCCAGCCTGCATAGACTACACTGAATACAGGTTCTCACCTTTCCCAACCCAATGGAATCCCTGCCTGAGCATGTGGCAGGTCCTCCATTCCAGTCACTGAGGCCACTGCATGGAGTCCCTGGAGTCCCTGCGATTGCACATTACATGTCACCCATCTGCCAATCCTGCTCAATTTACCCTACCTAACATAGCAACCCACCTATCCTTCATTTCTGTTACTCAGATTTGCTGGGGGCTAAAGGCGCCATTATCTCTTACCTGAATTTCAGAAACAACCTCTTCCCCAGTCCCACTGATTCTTTCACTCCTAACCCAGTAATCATTGGATTGCTTTCCACTGCAAGATGTCACCCCTCTTCTCAAATTTCCCAACAGTTACAGAGAAAAAAAAAAAAAAAAAAAAGCAAAGTTGTTGGGGCATTTCATGGCCTCTCGGAAGCTGTCTTGTTCTATTCCCTAACTCCTCCTTCACTTATCACCTCTGCCCTACACAGCCCCTGCCTGTTTAGATACACTTCTTCTCCGTGTGTCCCTCTGCCTGGAATGCCCTTCCGTTCAAAAGTCCTCAGTTCTTTCACTCCATTGCTAAGTGTTGCTGTTTGGCCAGATCATCCCAGACCACTCTGTTTAAGGTCAGTGCTCCTCTTCGACAGGAGCTGTATTTTCTTTTTTATAGTAACAGCCATCAGAGATGGCGTACAGGTGCACTCGTGCGTTTTCTCCTTGTCTCTCTCCACTTTTGTCACTCTGATCCTGCTGTTTCTAAATACACCGAACACTGCCTCAAACCTAAGAATTCCTCAATAAATATTTGATGAATGAATTTATGGAGATGGCATCAATTCAAACTCTTCTCGTCCCAGAATTCAAATCTGTGAAAAGAAGAATGCATGCCTCCGAGGAGAAGCATATTTGTATGATCTTCAGGCTAGAAGCCAAAATAAAATGTTTATTTCTTACATTCTTTCAAGATGACCCTCAATTCCTGGTTTATCGAAGCAAAGCCCTTCTGCTAGGGTTCCAAAAACGTGGCATTTTTATAGACAGAGAAAGGAAAGTTCACCACTGTGTTACACCATAAGGTGCCGCAGAGTTCCGTTTTGTTATCACACCGACTCTGCTGACTGCTGACTCTTCACAGCCATGACCTGGAATATCTAATCCATATAACTGAGGCCTGGGGGGAGGCGGGTGCCACCCCCCCCCCCACACACGCGCATGTTGACCGTGTTTCTGGGTCTGACCTCTGCTGCTCTGTTAATTCAGTGGCCACACTGCTGCACGTGTCTTAACATATTATAGTAAGTTAAGACGTCACAGCTCCTGAGCCTACGTCATTTCAATGGAGCCTGCTTCTTAGAATGTCATGGAAACAAAGGCAAAAACAAAATACAACTGAAAACGCTGCTATCTTTGGAGAAATGATGACATGTTGTCTGTATCAAAGTTTATGTTAGCCTTTGATTTTTTTTTTAATTTAGGCATAGCCATAGTCACTGTTCCTTTCGTGTGTCACCAAAGAAGTTGTGTTAAAATGAGAAAGATTGGTTTTACAATATGGTTATAAACTCCAGGGTTAGCATTTCCCATTTTGTGGTTATTTTTCATACCGATTTTTTTCTTTCTTCTTTTTTTTCCTCTTCAGGACACGATCTGCAGGATTTACAGGGTCTCACTACATAGATCAGACTCGGAGTGATGTTCCTGTTTTGAGCCTTCCAAACTCTGGAATTATAGGGGTGCACCACCGTGTCCAGTCTCAATTGCCCTCTTAGTGAACCCAGGGGTGGTCTGGCCCGGCAAGCTGAGGATCGAGTCTTGGCAGCTGCGCTCTGCCTAACAGGAGCTTTGGTTCCCTGAACTATCCGGTTATCGCTTGATATTCTTTAAAACATGGAGGAACAGTTACACAGTATTCATCCCATGCTGGAGCTGTTCTGAGACGTTAGCAATTATTCTGCCCACACTGCTATGGGGTGGAGAACATGATCTCCTTAACAGCAGGAAAAGAAAGGCAGAAAAAGCTTAAATACCTTGCTTCAGGTGACAGACCTAACTATGTGCTGCACCTGGTTTGTACCCACGCAGTCTGGCTTTAGAGTTCACATTCTTAACTGCAGTAATTGTAAAAAGTAAGAAGGGATCATACCCAAACAGAATTCAGATAGTTAAGACATTTTTACAAGGATGTTTTTAAGCAACTGTATCTCTCCCAGAGTCAAGTCCACTATTGTGAATTTGATAACTTTTAACAAGAGCCCACCACGAACACAGAAAGCTTCACCATAAGCAATACATTTGCTTCTGAAAATTCCCTCCCCACCATCACCAACCACCTGAGATGAAATCCGAGAAGTGAACGTCACACAACATCAGAAAAGAACGTGAAGGTTGTAAACCTTTTTTTCTGTCATGGAGATGTTTTGTTTGGTCAGTACGAGGACTCTAGTGCTGGACACTGGAAGAGTGTAGCACAGGCTGCCAGCCACACCTCAGAGCACTGTGACACTGTGCAACACCCACAAGAAGCCAGTAGTCTTCCCCATGAAGGAAAGGCCCAGAAGAACATAGCATTACCTTCCTGCAAATTCTCCTCACATTCACCAAACACGTTTCTGGGGTGTTTCTGCTCCACGTTTATGAAATAACAACAAAGTCTCCTGACAGTTTAAGCTGTACAAGTAACTCTTTTCCCTTCTCCATAAGCTATTGAATATTTTTTCTTTAATGCCCAATAGAAACGTACTGCAATCAACTTTGAAAAACAATCTAGGTGTGAAACTATGCATCTGAACCAGTACTAAACTATGCATAATATAGTGTTTAATATAGGTTTCCAATGTAATCTAAAAAATTCATAGACATCCTGTGGTTTCTCCAAAGAGCAAAGGAGGAACATTTTGATTATGATACAAATTCATTTGTTAAATTGAACATACACCTCTAGAGTTAGAATGAGCAATAGTGCTCATTCTAAGACATGAATCTGGCCAGTTACACTGTTATTTAAGTGTTTCAGTGGGTCTCCACTGCACTCAGGACAAAGCCCAAACTCCCTAGCCTAGAGCGGAGATAAGCAGGGGCCACACTGCACTGGATCTCTGCCTGAGCAGCCTCTTTTACTCGCATGGCTCCTGCATGCTCTGCCCTCTGCGTCAGGCCTCAGAGCAGAGTTCTTGGTCTTTCTTAGTTACTCTTTGCTAAGACTGGATGAGATGGTACAGTCAGGGTTTTAGAGAGAAGTAGAACCAATAGAATATTTATGTCAGTACACAGAAAGATTTGTTATACAGGCTTCCTTCATGTGCTGATGGAAGCTAAGAAGTCATAGGGTTTGCTCTCTCCAATCCGGAGGCAGAGGAAAGACAGCAAAGGAGGCCCAGAGCAAACAAAAAGGTCTAAGAACTCAGGAGCCCAAGTGTGATTTCCAGGTCAGTCCAGAGAGCTGAAAGCCAGAGTGCCAGTTCTTGACGTGGGAAGAAATGACGTCCAGCTTCAACAGAGGAAGTTTGTCCTTCTCTGGCTTTCTGTTATATTTAAGTCTGTAACAAACTGAATAATGTTCATCTACATTTCCAAAAGCAATTTTTTCTTTTTGTCTTTTTGAGACAGGATTTCACTATGCGGCTAAGGCTAGCCTTGAACTTACCTTGTAGCCCAGGCTGTCCTGGAACTCTGCAGCAATACTCCTTCTTCAGCTTCCAGAGTGCTGTCCTATGGGTGTGCACTGCCATGCCTGGCTTGCTGAAAACATGTTTACTTAATCTACCAATGCACACGCTAATCTCACCTAGAAATACCCTTACCAAAATATCGTTTCATCATTTACCTGGGAATATTTATCCCAGTCAAGTGACACATAAAATCAACAATTACTAATCCACTATTGCCAGGAGATGTAGATATATATCCTTTAACATACTTACTCTCTTAAGACAATAACTAGATAATAATCCTACCTAACATTATATAGATATTCTTTTGTATGGCCAAAAATATACTAATCATGATCCCAGGAAAGGAAGTAAAACTCTGGAGTGATATTCATTTTTCATTGATATAAAATATCATGTACAATTAATAATAAATACTGATACAAGGCCCAAATATCTTAAATTATATGATAAGGGAAGAAGAATGAAAATGAAGGTATTTGTGAAACACACACATGCACACACAAACATATTCAAAAGAGGGTAAAAAATTACAGCAATTATAGTCTTTGTTTCTGCTACATGTTAGCGGCTAGCATTCCTCACTACCTCCTCCTACTCCACCTTCAGCATCCCCCTGTTGACTTTTAGAAAGCACTTCAGTGTGTTACAGTCATTACCTGATAATGGTAACCAAATCTATGTTACTGAAGAGACATGGCCATCGAAAGCGCTTTGAAACTCAGATGTTACTGGAATCGGAAGGAGCTCTTCCATGAGGAAAGTGGAAGCGCCAGACTTCAGGGCATCAGTGGTCCTGTTTGGTCAACTACTTTCTCATCATGACTTTTGGAATGTTATTCTTTTCCAACCAGTGCCTTCATCTTCACAGCAGAAATCCTCCAAGGCTGGGAATTCAATTTATGTCATGATTCAACCAGATGCACACAGAGGTTCTACATTTATTCTGAGAAATTGTAGTTCAATAGGTGTAGGAAACAAGGGACCCCTTCAGAGCACACATATGGGTTGTTAGATCGTTATGTGTTACTTGAGTCAGGAATTTTAATTCTAACCTACAATACTGTCCAGCAGTATAAGTCACAGAAGACAATGTCATTATATGTTAATTTTCCAAAAATACTTGAAGATATCTTATATAAAGCCCTCTAATGTCTGGCTTCTGTGTAAAAGGTTGATCAGGAATATCCAATTCAGCTATTTTTTTATATCTCTATAAGTCATGTTGATGATTATAGTGCTACCTTTGCTATTTGAATTGTTCAGCATCTTCAAATCCAGTAAAATAACAAGCCAATTGCAGAACAAATTTAGAAAACTCATGCTTATAATCATGTTCCTCTAGAACTACTATCAGTATCAAAATCTGCGTTATTCAGGATTTATTAGTTTATATTTTCCAGAGAAAGAAGACCAATAGGAAATATAGGAAGGTGGATACACAGATTATTGTGTTAACACTGTACACGGTTCTATGAAAATCCTTGAGCTACAGAGTTTCAAGCACTCCTGGGTGGCTGGGCACACAAGGTGTAAGGAGAGCAGCCCAGCCAGAGAGGGCATGGAGGCTGTGCACCCCTCCCCCACACACCATTTTGTCCTGTATTTTGCTGTTCATCTTTATTTTTTAAAATAGGTAAATATAAGTAATGTCTTCCCATGAGTTCTGAGTCTTGCTAATAAATTGTTGAAGTGGAAGGGAAGCATCTTTGGGACTGATGATTTGTGACCAGCTGGTCAGCAGTACACCTTGTGGAGGACCATCTGGGCCACTCTCCTTGAATGAGGAGCAGTCGTCTCCTGTTTGGCTGTGCCTAACCCTATGGCCATGTGTTGGTATGTACAGAGCTGGCTATGACTTTTCCTTATCCCTAGAATTGTCCTTAAGCAGTGGTTTTGGGGCCAGCTGAAGTACTGCTGGTATTCTTTGAAAATGGCAGGCATGCTACCCTGGAACCTCACCCACTGCTCCCTTGTGTGAGCCAGTGCTCCATGCTGTCATCAAGGATCAGGCCTCAGAATAGAGGCTATGACTGCCTGCAGCTTGATGGATTACACATCAGAGCTAAAGCACGGACCCCAAAACAATAGATGCTGTCTCCGTTGTGTAATGCAGATGACTCTCTCTGCGTATCCTTCTCTCTGCATATGGCAGAGGTGAATGCAGGCCTTCCACCCAGTTCAACTCATGATACTCACTTCCTGTCATGTTCAGAGTCACTCATCCTCAAGCCACTTCTTTGTTCATGAGTGAACAAAACCCAGGTTTGGTCTTGGATTGAGGCCTTTGTTCCTTATAGCCATCATCATGGCGGGATGTAGGACCTTTGACTCCCCATAACTACACTTATGCCTTGGTGTCCTTTTTTTTTTTAGCTAGTTCAGGCTGCCTTAAGGATGGATGTGGTCTGGCTTGTGGAGCTGCAGATCAAACCATGATCCCCTGCACCTGACTATTGGCGCAAGCTGCACTCTAAATGACTAAGCTAACTGGCAAGCCCCCCTACTTTTTTCTAAGATGTATTTGGTACAGGGTGTACAGGATCTCACTATGTAGATCGAAGTTACAGTGATTCTCCTGTTTTCAGCCTCCCAGGCACTGAGATTCCAGATGCGTGCCACCCTCAGTCCCAGTCACCATCTCAGTGTGCCCTGGGAGCAGGGTCGGCACTGCATGCAGGGATCAAACCCCAGCCACTGAGCTCTGCCTTTAGCAGGCACTTTAGTCTGCTGAGCTATCTGGCCAGCCCCTGCCCAGTGTCATTATTCTCATCATGGGTTGCACTGAGTGAGGCAGATTGGAAATAAATTGGTGGAATTCCAATAACTTGTCCATGGGATTACAAATATAAACTGCTTGAGCCAAGATGAGGACCAGGAAGGGCTTCTTTACACACTGCAACCTAAAATTTGTAACTGACTTTTGAAGTGAAGGACACTTTCATCCTTAACCTATCGGCTTTTCACTGACACTGATTAGTGTCAGAGTGGAATGGAATGGAACAGAACGGAACGGAACAGAACGGAATGGAATGTAATGGAATTATATTCAGTTCATGTCCATTGTCCCCTGAAAAATTACTTGGTGTGAGAAAAAAAAAAAAAAAAAAAAAACACGTTTTGTTGACCAGAAGTGATCTACATGGAGAGAATGGTAAAAAACAAACAAACAAACAAAAAAAACAAAAAAAAAAACCATGAAAAAAAGCAGTCCTTAATATTCAGGGAGAAGAGAATACAGATCACAGTTTTTGAGCTGGGGAGATAGCTCAGGGGAATAAGCACTTGCCTGGTAAGCACAGGGTCCTGAGTTCAATCCCTAGTACAAAAAAAAAAAAAAAAAAAAAAAAAAAAAAAAAAAAA
>PVJA010000211.1:188383-206846 GCA_004027025.1 Myocastor coypus | reverse complement strand
AAAAAAAAAAAAAAAAAAAAAAAAAAAAAAAAAAAAAAAAAAAAAAAGAAAGAAAAAAAATCCAGATTTTTATTATCTTCTTAAAAGATAAGGCAATATTTTAATGGTACAATGAGAAAACCAGACAATAGCTAAAATAGACATGATTCATCTCAGTGTTACATTGTTCTTCCAGATCATTCCATTATTCTAATATTTACATATTTTAGTCCGATTAAACTTAATTGTGAATAACTGATTAGTTTTGAAAGAAATAATTTCTAAAATAAAATGTTCTAGGATACAGATAAGTTCACTATAAACTAATAATGATTTTTAAAATCATGAAAATGATGGAAAGATATAATTTCTCTTATTCATTTAAAAATACATTTCCCTTTCTGTTTAGATTAATGCAATTATAAATGCAAATTCTAAATATCAGTACTATTTATGAAAAGAGCACATGGAAACTAAAATTAAGCTCAAAGTACTCTCTTTGTTGTTGCAAGTTATTGAATGTTTGATTTCCTACTTCAAAATCTATCCCTAATCAACACATGAGCTTCACACCCTAAATTTTCTAGGGTGGAAAAGTACTTTACTGAGAAATAAAGGAAATTACTTGGGCCATTCACTAAAGCTTACAAGTGTCTAAGGTGTCATAGATGGTCCCCGCAGGGAAGTTTCCTCCAGAAAATCCTCAACTCCAACAGCACTACTTAGAAGGGCTGCTCTCTAGGCGTTATGGCTTGCATCTAGATGTCCCCCAAAAGCCTCAAGCAGTCACTGGAGATTGTAAATGATCATTGTGAGTGTGGATGCTGCGCTTGTCTTGGAACAGGTAATTTGTGTTGCACTGAAAGGAGGGTTTAGAGGCTGGCTAGCAACCTGAGCTGCAGCCCCTCCCTTTGCTCGCTTGCTCTTTGCCACCATGCAATATTGTTTGCTGCCATGTGCCACTCTGCCTTGGAGCTAGCTGAGTATGGACTGAAACCTCAATTAATTGTGAGCCAAATAAACCTTTCCTTCCTTCCTTTTGGGTGTTGGGTGTTTGTCCTAGCAACAAGAGAAGAGTAATTGAGACACTAGGTCTATACACTTACTGTTCAACTGGATGATACCCCACGCCCCCACAGGGTCTGCTCACTCAGGCCCCGCAACGTTTGATAAAATCTGAGCAGGGTGTTTACTGGTCAACAACACCATTCTGAGGCAGGAGGGGTCTCGTTTCGATGACTGGGCACATGTTTCCCAGAGAGGATTTGGCACATCCACTGATGGCCATCTGGACCATCTACCACTTCACAGTGATTTGTTTTGCACCTGTTATGGAATAGACACAATTATGGAGTAGACAACACAAATACTGATGTAATTATCTTGCTCTGTTGTGTTTTATATCCTGCCTTACAAGAAAGAGCTGACACAGCTTAGGCGCAGGAAAGCAGCGTTAATAGATGACACCAGTTTGGTCAGCAACCAGTGTCCTTGGATTACACCCCGAAAGTCCTATTGTGTCTTGCTTAAAATGAACCATTGGCTTAGCACTTATTTTCAAAATGCAAGCGGATGCTTCCAGGACATGGAAATAATGACTACAGTACAAGCATACAGTTGTACCAAGGTGATTTTGAGGAACGTCTGACTCCTTTTAGGTAAAACATTTGTGGACACAATGCATTTGACCTTTCTTGAGCATAGAAGATAGGGTTGAAAGAGAAAGAAGGAAGAGGATAATTTTCCATTGATCTTAGAGTATAAAAGTATGGATTGTTTGAGGTTTCTTACAGTGAATTCCTGGCTGGTGACTTTGGGGGGGGGGTGGCTAAATTTTGTTGTTTTTGTTATCGGCAGATAGAACGTAATACTGTGAAATCCTACCATAAAGTACTTTGAGTATTGTAAGGCAGAGGAGCCTGATATTTCTTTGGATAATTCTAACTTTCAAAAATAATAGTGACATTTCTTGCCTCCAACAAGTTTCCATGACCAATAGCTCATGAACTTGATGTATAGTGATGGCAAGAACTTTGGGCCTGTGAAATAGCTCAGCAGACTATGCACCTGCTTAGCACAGAGACAAGGGTTTGATTCCCAGCACCACATGCTATGCTGGCCCTGCCTGCAAGTGCACTGAGCCAACCACCAGGACCAGTTGTATTGGTGCATGCTTCTTATCACAGCTCTGGGGAGGCTCATACAGCAGATTCATGAGTTCAAGCTGCATAGTGAGACCCTGTACCAGAATATATATATATATATATATATATATATATATATATGAATGAATGTGTATTATTATTGACAATACATACATTTATGGTTTTTATTTAAATTATCCAAGAATTTGGATGATGCCTACTAATAATAAATTAAGTTGTTCCTTGAATAAGTATCTCTTAAAGGACAGTGAAGATGGATAGAACTTTTCAGTTTAAACATCCAGTCACTTGAGCTAGGAATATAAAGATGGCTCTGGTCGTAGCAATGAGGAGCCTTGGTAGATTTTCACAAATATCTGTAAAGAAATAACCTAAGACATATCAGTAAGTTGTTTCTCATTTCATACTGTATTTTCCTACATGAAAGCTGAAAGGACCCTCTCTTGATAGGTCACACACAGCTGAAATATTCAGATATTAAACTTCACTGGGTTAGGCTTCTTCGAGTGCTACTAGAATCTTCCCTTACAGCTGAAGGCTAGTAGAGGAACAGCCTATCTAACAATGGTCAGCCATTCCTTTCATCATTGAATTAAATCAGTGAGCAAGTATTCATAGAAAGCTAGCAATAACATTGCTGCAAATCTATAAATGAGACCAAGGGAAGGAGACAACACCTAATTACCATAATTGTCCTAAGGCAAGAGCATTTGAAGAACTAATAAAATACAAGGAGAGGATTAAAGCGCGTGTTTAGACAGATGCCGGGACCAGGGTTTGATCCTAGGAGATCCATGCTGGACCTTTCCCTGGGGCGCACTGAGCCAGAGGTTGAGACTGGCTGCGGCCGTGCGTGCCTGTAATTCCAGTGCTTGGGAGGCTGAAAACAGGAGGATCGTATGAGTCTGATCTGTGCAGTGAGAACCTATAGACCCTGTATTAAATACATTTTAAAAAGTATCATAAGGAAAGTTTATTCGTTGAAAATGAGACTGGGTGTTGTGGCATATGTCTGTAATTGCAGCACTCCTCGCAGAATGTGGCAGGAGGATCGCTGTGCGTTTGAGGTGAGGCTGGGCTACAAAGTGAGCAGCTTGAGGTGAACTTGAATTGCCTAAGAGAAACAAATACAAAAAAACATACAAAACAACCAGGAAAATAAAAGACTATGGTGTTATTTCTATGGACTTATTATCAAAAATAGCACATGAGAAAATTAAAATTTTCATATAATAGAGAAAACATTATACTTTGCTGTTTATTACCTGGTAAGGCAGGAATGCGACAGGTAGTAATCACAGGAAAAGTCTGCTGATATGATTTACTTTTCTTTCTCATAATTACAATAAACCCCATAAATGTAGGAACTGTCCCATCCATTCTCAGTCCTTGTCATCCAGCAAGGAATATCTTCAAAAATGTCCGGAAGTGATGGTGAGCCTTCCTTTTAAATTTTTGTTGCCAAACTTTATGCCCAGCTTGAAATTTCTCTGTTTGAATTTCGTCTCTGAGAATAAATTTTAAATTACTTGAAGCTGCTTTCTTCTTTTTTTTTTAAATTTTATTTACTATTTTTATTCGTTTCAGAACCTTTGTTTATTGACTCATTTTTATGGCCGGCTCAACCCGCCCCGAGGGCAGGGCTAGCACAGCATGTGGTGCCAGGGATCGAACCGGGGTCCCTAAAGCTGCCCAAGCTTCCCCAAGCAGGCGCTTTAGACCATTGAGCCATCCCGCCGGGCCCCAAGCTGCTTTCTTCTTAACAGGACAATGTACTTAGTTACTTGTCTCATTGCCAGTGCTAAATACCCAATCCCAATACTAAAGGAGGAAAGGTTTATTTGGCACACAGTCTGTAGAGGGGTCGGTCCATAATCTGCCTGTCCCAAGGCATGGGGTTATGGGAGACAGACGCTGCAGAGAGGAAAGATATCATGGCTGGTAGAAAATAGCAAAACAATAAAGGAACAGACAACCCTCTTTCTGCTCCTTATATTGTATCCGGTCTACTCAGTTAGGGTAGTGTAAACCAATCCATGGATTGATTAATTATCACCCACCCATAATCTGAGCACTTTTATCCCAGTATTGTACCATGAATCAGTCACACACGACAGATTCAGGCACTACTGCAAAAGCCCCACTTGTGACTTCATTAAGTTTTGGAGAAACATATAGAGATACATCATAACAGAACAGGCTGAAATGTTTCCAGAATTTATTGTGATCTTTCCTTTTAAATTTCTGTTATCAAACATAACTTGAGCCTATAAATTTACTTTGCACAATTAATCTCTGAGCACCAATTTTATTTAATGAAATCTTTTATTTATTTATTTATTTATTTATTTATTTATTTATTTATGTAATGCAGCGTCTCACTAGACAGCTTGGACTCCTAGTGATTCTTCTGTTTTCAGCATTCCTAGATCTGGGATTATAGATGTGCACCACCCTGCCTGAACTTAAGATCATTTTAATATAAGTTAATGTTCTTAATTTTCAGAAGAGCAAAATGAGACCTTGTTCATTCCTTGAAAAATATGCAAAACTGGAATAGAAACTTGAGTCGGCATATTCTCCACACTACAATTCTTCACTTAATGAATAAATCTACTTGGTAAAATAGTTGCTTCAATATGCTAATAACAAAAGTCTCACTCGAGTTATTTTTCCCTAAAATAAATATCATTTTCACTGATGGCTCAGTTTAATTTAGCTGCCACATAATTTTATCCTCTTAGCAGAGCAAGAACATATCTGATCAGAGTTTTCTGAGCATCAGGCACTTAATTACATGTGTCTATCACTGTCTCATACAGTTAAATAATATTGGTTTTATGGTAGTAATTGGACATGGCAGAAAATAATAGAGTTTTTGTAGAATCTTATTAGTTTGGTTTTACTGATATGCCTCGTATCTTTTTAAGCATAAAATGGAGATATGCATAAGGGCTGATCAACAGCCCAGGGCTTCCATCCCCGGCATGCAGTACCAGCCCCAACCGCCAGGGTATGCTGAGAGTGTGATTGAAACTGGGTGTGGTTCCATGTGCTTGTAATCCCAGTGCTTGGGAGACTCAGCACAGGAGAAACACTTGAAGTCTATTCTACATAGTGAGACCCTGTGGACCCTGTACTAAATACATTTAAAAGAAGAAAAGAAAAAGATAATTTTAAAAACCTTTTAAAACATATGGACATAATCAAAGCATAGTATATACAGATATAGGATTATCAAACTAAAACTCTTTAACTTGCACAAATTAAAATTAATAAATTCAATTAGCTTGTTAATTAAATGATCATTCATATTCCACAGGAAGAAAAACTTTGGTGTAACTGCATAAGAGTAGATATGAGTTGTAAGTGTCCAATAGTTCTATTTCCTTGGTAAATGTAAAAAATATATATTAGTAAATTTTACTTCTATCAGGGTACTTCTGTTGGAATGAAGCTCTGAATGAAAAAAAATTATATCTATAAAGCTCAATCTTATTGGCCTCATCTCACATAATCTGTCCTGACAAAGGGTGGCTACTAGCATGGAAGTCTAAGACTTTGTAGCTTACCATAGATTCAGTTCCAAATTTATTCACTGGAAGTAAGCACTTTTCTGTACAACCACTGACAAAAAGAAATTGATTATTTCAATTGTTAGTTTAGAATTAGAAGAGAAAGGGGAAAGGAAAGAGAGAGAGAGAGAGTGAGAGAGAGAGAGAGGAAGAAATTAGAAAGGAAGGAAGGAAGGGAGGGAGGAAGGAAGGAAGGAAGGAAGGAAGGAAGGAAAGGAAAAAAATATATATGATGTCTTGTATAATTGTACTGCTTATTTCTGTTGGTCTATTGAAAGGAGTACTCAATGCTTATGTTTTGTTTTCTCTCATTTTAAGTATTACATAATATTTAACACATTTTTATGCTTATATCTGGTAAGCTGAACAACTAATTTAAAGACAAGAACATGTAACACAATAGGGATTTTGAAGTTACTCTACTTTGTTTAGTGCATTTTTGCAGTGATTCTAATTTTTTAATTATCCCTTTGTAGCTGTAAATTAATATTCAATGCTTTCTTAAATGAAATTCTGTATCACTTGTAAGTTTTTCTGTTTTAATGCTATTTTGTACTCACTTTATTATTTTTATATTTATTTTTCTTTCTTTCTTTCTTTATTTATTTTTGTCTTTTTGAGGCAGGGTATCGCTATATAGTTCAGGCTGGCCTTGAGCTCACTTTTGTAGCCCAGGCTGGTCTCGAATTTGCACTGATCCTCCTGCCTCAGCCTCCCAAGTGCTAGGATTACAGGCATGTGCCAGCATGCCCAGCATGTACTCACTTTAAAATAATAAAATATATAAAAATATCCAATGCTAAGGGCATATATTAATCATTTCCTTCTATCTGGGATGAAATTCCTAGCACCTACCACATAATTCTCAGTTTTACTTAGTTTGCAGTTCCAGAGGGCTCAGTTGATGGCATGCGGGCTCCACAACAGAAAAGGCAAGGTGGAAGGCCATGGCAGACGTAGTGTACCCAAATGCTGCAAAGTAGAAAAGAGAGAAGAGAGGAACTGTGAACAAGAAGACAACCTTGCCGTTTTTAATCCCATTGACCGGCCTCCAACCGGGTCCCACACCTAAGGACAGCACATTCACCTTCGAACCCATAGGGGCTTCAATCCATTGATGAATGTCAAGCTATAATATTCAGTACGTTCCGTGTATGGATTTGTGATTGAACCCTTGAACCTTTAGGGAGACACGTTAGATATAAAGCGTCACAGGTTACTCCCATAGAATATAGGTGGAACATATATTTGCAAGTAGCCTAATTTTTAATTATTCTTATCCTAGCAGACTAAGAACACGGTCTATATGTATTCTTATTCTCATAGTATTTGTCGTTGTTCATATGATTTAATAAATATATAATTTAATAAATATATGATCATTGAATGGGATATGTTTGATATCATGTTGACTTTGATACAAACAGTAAGGCACTAATCTCCAATGCTTTTCACCCTTCTTTTTTTCTTTTTTTTTCTTTTTGCTTTTCTTTTTGTTTTTTGCAGAGCTGGAGACCCAACTCAGGACCTTGCACTTACCAGGCAGGCGCTTGTGCCCTTGAGCTAACTCACCAGCCTCTAGTGCCTTTCCAGATGATGGGAGTTTGATGAATAAAATTAATGTGCAGGGGCCAGGGGGTTCGGTGCCCAAGCCTGTTGTGTCAGCCTCACCCCCAGGTCACACTGAGGCAGCAATGGACACTGAATGTGGTGGTGCTCTTGGGAAGCTGTAAACAGGTGGATCACTAGGAGTCTGATCTAGTAGTGAGACCCTGAACACACTGTAGACCCTTCCCTAAAAAAATTACAAAAAAAAATTACAGATAATCAAGATAAATAAAATAATACATATCTCTGACTTAGCAATGTGTCTTGTTGACACTAAGATTATGAGTTTCTACCCTGTGAGTAGAAGAACATGGTCCTAAGTTAGTATATTTTATATGTTGTTATCAGGGGTGTTATGGTTTATGTCCAGTTGTCCTCCCAAAGCCTCATGCAATCATGGGGCATGGCTTCTATCGATTGAGACTTGATTCATGATCCCTGGGGTTGTGTTTTAGTACTAATGGGATTATCGGTCTGAGTAAGGCTGAGACTATAGGTGTAGTCTAGGGTGGATATCTTGAGGTGGAGAGCCTGAATGTAATATAAAGAGTGACAGAGAGACAGACTCGAGCTGTTGCTCTGCTGCCCTGATTGACTGGCTGCCTCTGCCACCATTTTGTTGCTGTTCCGCCGACATGAACTGGATGCTCTCTGTCCTGTTCCACTCAGCCTTGGGCCAGCCAGGTATGGATTGAAACCTCCATGAACTGTGCATTGAATAAACCTTTCCTTCCTTCATCTTGAGTGTCGGGTATTTGTCCCAGCAATGAGTAAAAAGTAACTAAGACAGTAGGGGAATGACATCTACCTTCTAATGCCACTGTGCTGTTCTAACATGTAACACATGATACAACCAGAGCCAGACCAAGACCATCAGAAACATGAGATTCAGGATGGCTACTTTTCCTTACTTTTCCACTGGGAATTTTGACAAGAGGAACTTCCCATACCCACCCACATTGATCCCCCTGTTTTTATCATCCTGTCCCTGTCTTAATGAGGCAAGTCCCCAGCTTTCCTTCATAGGTGGATGGAGCTATGTGGCTGAGATGTTTCCACTGAAGAAATGAGCAGGAGAGATGTGGTTACATTGAAAGTGAGGAAAACTGATCCCACGGGCACCCAAATCTCCCTTGGAGAAAAATAATGATCCAGAGGAGGTAAGAGAGACACTAGGAAGGGAGCTCAGCAACAATTAGAGTATTTGACCAAAATAGGAGGTGACAATCTTAGTATGAAGTTGAAATTTCCTTTTCATTCTATTTCTTTAAAATTTGATTGATTGATTGATTGATTGATTGATTGATTGATTGATTTGGTACAGGGTCTCACTACAAAGCTTGGACTCAGTGATACTCTTGTCTCTGCCTCCCCAGCACTGGACTTATAGTCAGGCACCACCAGCCCTGGTCTTTGTGGCTGGCTTGGTGCACGCAAGGAGGCACCTGCACTTCATGCTACATCGAGGATCAAACTTCAGTCCTCGCACTTGAAGACAGGCTCTTAGACCACTGAGCCATCTCACCTCCGCCCTTCAGTTGCATTTTCTTGCTTATAAAAATTTATAATAAATACATTTTACTGTTTTCATGCAAGTTGATAGATGAATTTTGAAGAATGTTTTCATTTCATGTTATTTTTCTTTAGTTAATAATAACATGCAAATAATAAAAATAGTGTGAAGAAATCTTCAACATTATATGGAAGAAAGTGCGCTGAGTGCTATAGCGTGTTATCTCATTTAAACTTGATAATGACTCATGCAGCGGATGCTGTTTCTAGCCTCATTATA
The DNA here is from genome assembly GCA_004027025.1 of Myocastor coypus. Taxonomy (NCBI): domain Eukaryota; kingdom Metazoa; phylum Chordata; class Mammalia; order Rodentia; family Myocastoridae; genus Myocastor; species Myocastor coypus. Next base: position 197,727 of record PVJA010000211.1, on the reverse strand, counting down.
CATAGGAGCAAAGGAAGCCATAAAACTTTAAAAAAAGTTTCCCTGATTGTTTCACAGCTATAAAAAGAATGGAGCTGGGAATCAGATGCTTTAGGTACAAAATCTTGTTTGGGGGATAGTTTTTATAAACTCTGTTTTAAAACAGCGATATTGTGAATTTGCTCAATTTGTTTTTTGTTAAATTATCCATTCAAATTTAAATTACTCTGCCTAATAGGAAGACTTTATGCATTGGTTGAACATGATCTGAAGGGGCAAAAAACTCACTGATACAGCACTAACACCTATAAATATTAATCATGATATGAAAATAAGATTCTTGGCATCTCTATAGAAACCAGAGCAGAATAAGTGGTAAATCGCAAAGAAAGGAGGTTAATGATGAAACATTTTATTGAATAATGCTCCCCAGGAATGGCATGTCTTACTCAAAATCAGAGTTATTAAAAATTATATGTATGTATGCATATATATATATAATCCTCATTTTATATTTAATTTTAATTTTTGTCCATTCTTATATGAATATTTTACCAAGCTGTGATTATATTTCATTCTCAGTTCTGCACCAGACAAAGAGAATGGCAATTTTGCTATTTTTGGATGCATATTTTTCTCTTGAAATAAAAAAAAAAAAATGCAACTAAATATTTTACATTGATGTAAAATATCAGAGCTGAACTTAGTTAATAATCTCACATTCTTCTTTATTAATAATGGCTCTTTGTATTTGGCCACATATTTCTTTAACTTAAATACTATTTCTAGCATATAGTTCTAGCATATATATATATGTATATATATATATAATACACATATATATATATAATATATATATATATATATATGTATATATATGATTCATTCAGATCATTCAAAAGCCCTTTCTTAAAACGTTAGTAAGCAGACATAGACCTACACTTAAATTTTCCATTTTGTGAAAACAATTTTTTTCTGTGCAGCATTAACCAACCAGCTTGGTTATGTCTTAATCCAGAGGAATATTTCAGCATTTAATGTATGTCGGTGGGGTACACATCAAAAGAGATTAACTTTATGCCCTAGAGGTCACATGTGTACTAACGCACACTTTCAGAGTAGTCTCTGCCTAGAGGAAAGGAACTCTAGCTGTACATATGCAGCACATTCACAGCTCCACGTCGTATGTTTCTCAGGGCACGTAAACATGGAAAGATCTATGAATGCCTGAGTATATACCAACTACATAGCACAAAAATCATAATTTCATATTGTCTAATTACTATCACTTCCTAATACAAAGTGATGGTCTCCTGTCACTGAATATTACATCATCATAGAATAGACAATGTATAATTTGCAGCTTTACACAATAGATTTTCTTTTCTTTCAGTTCTGGGGCTTCAAGCAAGGACCATGTGCTTCCTAAGAGGAGCTTCTGTCAGCACTAAGCTATCTCTCCATCCCTATAAATGTGTTTTGAATTTTTACTTGTATTAATAATTGTTCACTGTATGGGGCCCGGCAGGATGGGTTAGTGGTCTAAAGCGCCTGCTTAGGAAAGCTTAGGTGGCTGCAGGGACCGCGGTTCGATCCCCGGAACCACATGCTGCGCCAACCCTGCCCTCAGGGCAGGCTGAGCCAGCCATAAAAATAAATAAATAAACAAACAAAAGTTCTGAAACAATAAAAAATAAATAAATAAAAAATGCTTTACAAAAGCTGTTCACTGCAAATAATGACTATATTCACCATGGTGAGTTGGTACAAATACATAAAACGTTTTACATCTTTTGATGTTCCCTTCTCCCCTCTTCTTTCCCACTTCTATCTCTTGCCTCTGTTTCCATTTATAAAATATTTCTTTGAGTATTATCAACAATAATGTGAATTATTAATAATCTTCATTATTAATAATCATCTTTATCATTTTATCACTCAACTATTTGTTAACTTTTTTTCCTTAATTTATGTCTACATTGGGTTTCTCATGTAAGAGAAATCATGTAATGTTCTACCTTCTGGGTCTAAGCCCAAAATAAAAGTACCAGAGAAAGGTACTTCCCCATTTTTAGTGAAAGTCTAATATCGCTGACATAATTTTATGTACTTATTTACTAAGTCATAAATAGGCAACCATCATGGTGAGAAGAGAAACTGGTAATAATTCTATAATGCTCCTATTTGCTTTCTCAAGTGTCTGCTGAACTGCCTGGAGCCAAACAAAGGTGAGTTCTCATTATTAATCTTCTAGACTATACTTGACGTGTGAGCACATCACAGGGGATTACTGAGAGCCTTTCAACTTTGCCTTGTTGTCCTCATGATCACGTTTATTTTTCAGTAGTCTTTGACTAATTAAGATTAGGAAATCTGTTTCCTAATCAAGATTGAAGGCAGATAGCCAAAGTTCAAAATAACTGCTGAAACACATCTTCTATTTTGAACTGTGTTTAAGACTTTGAAACATGAGTTGTGTTGAAAAATTTAAAAGTCAAGCAGATGAAAATGGCTACCATTGTCAAGGATGATATAGAGTATTTAAGATAATTGTTTCTTGTTTATCACTAGAGTTATTTATTTCTCCCCTAATTTTTCTTCAGACAATGAAATGAAACTTCAATTGCTTCAGCAAAATAAAGTTTTTATCTCATATGGAAAGTTAGATTGTATACTGTCATATGTTTAAAATATTTTAATCTAAACTGATCTGATGATGAAAATATGTAATATAACCATTGTTAAATTTAAACAATAAAAAAATTGAAAAAAAATATTTATAATGTACTTAAATTCATTTGGATAATATGTAATTTATTTCATTCTCATATATTTTTGATATGAAACCAGTCAAATAAAAAGAAAAGCTCTATTTAAGGCTCTCAGAAGCCTTATTCATATGAATCCAGCACATATTTTTACTGCTTAGCTGTGTAAGCTAATGTAAATTTCTTACTAATTTTGACAGTAAACATTTATGCTATACAACTATTTTATCATGTGAATTAATACATTTTAACATAAAGTATGGCCACAATTAAAAGAGTAAAATTACGCCGGGCATGGTGGCTCACGCCTGTAATCCCAGCACTTGGGAGGCTGAGGCAGGAGGATCGCTGCAAGTTCGAGACCAGCCTGGGCTACAAAAGTGAGCTCAAAGCCAGCCTGAACTGCACAGTGAGACCCTGTCTCAAAAAGCAAAAAAAAAAAAAAAAAAGAGTAAAATTAGAATGGCAAGATTTTTTTAAAATGTGCATTGAAACTTTAATAAATGATGTTTTTCTCCTGTTTCCCACCTGAGCATTTTTCAAATTCTTTGCACTAAATTTTGATGAATCTGTGAGAAATGGTACTGAATGTTTCAGAATTTAGTCTCTGTTGTACTGTAAGACAGAGACAAGGCAAAATAAGAAAGAAACAATTTCATAGGATGGTTCCAAAAACATCTCCAAGATAATTTACAAAGGAATTCAAACATGTTTTCCTTTCTACTTAAATTGCTCATATTTGTGGTGATTTAAACAGTTATTTTCTTTGTAACCATTTTTAGATAACATTGCGTTTTTTTTTTTTGTTTGTTTTTTTTTGTTTTGTTTTTGTTTTTTTTTTTTGGTGGTATCAGGGATCAAACTCAGAACCTTTGCTTGCCACATATGTGTTCATTACACTGAGCTATCTCCCAAGCCTCAATATTGCATGTAACTAGATCACAGAAATTCAAACAATAAATGGATTAGTCTTTAAAGGAAACTTCCCAAATGTACAAAGTTTAAACAACCAAACAAAAATAAAATTGTAAAGCTCAAGAGCTTTCAAGCGATAATGTCATTCTCTAGACATGGCTACAGTATGGCCATTTTTAGTTTCATACTTGCCAATTTAAAGAATACATTGAAGAAAAGGGACAATTTCCCAAGTCTCCTTGTTCACAATGGAGATTCCTCCAGATGGTTGGTCACAAAAACAAGTCAAGGAAACTTGGCTCTTTAGATTATGTATATAATATAATACATGTTACATGTATCATTCTATTAAAAAGATAATACTTTGGGATAAGTTTATAAATTATTCTTTCTTCTTTAAAATCAACCAGTAAACCAGGGGTTGTAGTGCAAAGCCTATGATCTGAGCATACTAGGAGGAGTGTTACAAGTTCAAGCACAGCCTGAGCAAAATTGAATAACTGAGAGATTGGCTCAAAATAACGGGGTGATGTCTAGGGATATTGTTGGGTGCAAAAACTCTGGGATAAATGCATTCTAATGATCATATTTGTATTGAATACTTAGTTCCTGTTATCCAGGAAGTCAAGAAAATATTCTTAAATGGTTGTAGTATTTCAAACTCAGACCACAAAATTTGTTGCCGTATTTCTCTTTTTTGGATAGATTTTTATAATCAATAGAAGGTATTTGGAAAATATTATCATAAAGCAAAATAAGTCACAGCTGATCAATATGTAATATAGATAGCTTCAATTTTTCATTGTAATTTAGCTTTAAGAAAAAAGAATGACAGTGAGTCAGGAAGATAGCTCAACAGAATAAGCACTTGTCTGGCAAACACAAAGTCCTGAGTCCAATCCTCAGTATTGAAAAAAAAAAAAAAGATTTTGATTGTTTGCTGCTTAGAATTCAGTTCCAGCATAGTGGAGAATTTTTTACATGCTTATATATGATAATATAAACAACTAATTTGAAGACAATAATATGCAATATAACAACTGTTGAATTTCTATCATGTTGTTTAACTAAATTCTGTATTGCTTCAAATGTTTTGCTAAACTATTTTTTATTCTTCTTTAAAATAAGTCAGAAAATTTATATAGCTTGGTAAACTTCAAATAATTGGCTCCAATTTTTGACTGAGTGAGGAGTAATTTTGATCATTTGAACCAATAAGAGGAAAGAAACAAATAGTTACATACTGGAAAGCAAATGTAACTGAAATAAAATTTCTGACATGCAATTTTTATAACATTAGAGCAATTATGTCCAGATTCGGTAGACATCAGCACTCATATTAGGAAAATGTGTACTGGGTAAATGCAGTTATCTGAGTAGTTTTATTTTGTTCGATATAGGCTATCATACTTAATAATCATTAAATATCTCAATAATTTGCCGATTTTTGCCACATGAAGCTCTACGTGTGTTCTCAACTCTCATCATGTTTCTTTCCAAACGAGCATAATGTTGTACAATTTGGAAATATTCTTTGCATTTTAGAAAATAGCAAATAGTTAAGTTTGTATTTCACATCTTGAAAGCTGTTTCTTACTTATTGTGCTCCTAATTTTTATTCAATAAAAGTAATTAATGTTTCATTATAAAATTCATATGGTAAAATTACATAATTTATGCCTGCCTATAAGAAATATGGAACCCTTTTTTAGAATTTGCTGTAAAGTGCTACATAGCTCTTCTCCTTTGTGGAATGAAAGAATGAATTTGGAGAACAAGGGTTCCTTCTATACACAAGAAGCATGATCAAGGTCACGAACAAAAGCTATTCTAAAAATTTTGGTGAGACATATCGAAGTCTAATTTTCTGCCCAAGCATGTTGCCAAACTCAGTTGAGGGGAGCAGCCAAGCCAAAATAAATAGACTTACCTCAATTCTTTAAAACTTCAGCTCTTAATTTTTTCCTTTTTCCTATTCTCTTTTCTTTTTTTTTTGTGGGGCAAACTGTATTTTTAAGTATCACAGAAGGTAAATGTGATAATAAACATGGAGAGATAGAGACAGTGGAGCGAAGACACAGCAAATATAACAGGAAACCAGGATGGAGAAATTAAGCCTGCTGCTTATTTCTGATTATCATACTACAGATAAATAAAGAAGTCTTTTGCAAATGCTAAAATAAATTTTTCACTGTTACTTTAGAACCTTCAGTGAAATATTTTTCATCATAGTATTCTTGTCAACAAAGCTATAAGACTTAATTATGTAGCCAAATTATATACATAGAATTTAAATAAATAATTCCTTGCCTGATTACTCTTTTCATGGGCAAGTGTCCAACTTTGCCAGAAGCAACAGATGAAGAAGGTAGTTTACTAGGTATTAGAGTCAATTCATTAGCAGTCTTGACACATATAGATAATGAAAATAAGGCAGACAGTAACATTAAATTGATACCGTCAAATAACTTTCATTTATCACTAGAAAGTTCAAGAACAGAAATTCAATTCTACTATGTAGAAGTGCCATAGATTTCTCAGCAAATCACAGGGCATAATTAGAAAGCCTTTAGAACCAATCGAATAATGGACACGAAAACCCAGTCTGTAGGATGACAACATTGAACTGTAAAATCCTGGAACTATTATTTTTTTCGCTCACAATGGAGTTTTAATATCTTCACACTCAATTTTAAGACAAAGCAATTTTAATACTAGGCCCATACCACTTGCCCTTGCTAAAAACTGCTTTTCATAACAAGTTATGAAGTAGTTGGAGAAGGTATGGTTAAGGCTGTATTACTGGATGGTGCTGGCAAATACTGCATAATGTTTCTCAGGTTGCAATCTTTGCTTCCAGTGTAGTGAACTCTGCTGTTGAATCTGATAGCAGCAATGACTAGTAAATCTGTTTTTCAACTATGTCATAGTATTAACTGAGATTCCCAGTTTTAACCCCTTCATGGCAAGATCCAAGTTCTCTCATTTGCACATTAGCATCTAAGTGTCAAGGGGTTAAATAACCAGCACAAAAGACACTGCACTGTGGACAACAGAAAGAAGACACCAGAAGATAAAAGGTCACATGAAGTCTTCATAGTTTTTTATATATACTCCATCATAACCACTCTGAACTGCCAGATCATCTTTCACGGTAGCCTTTAACCCCACTTCAGGAACCACACCTTTCTTCTTCTTTTTGCCTTTGCTTTACTTTGCTTGCTTCTGTTTTTCACTGCAAAGCATAGTCAATGAATTGGTTATCTTCTTCAAGTCGTCAGTTTCCACTGACATGCACACATCTGGAATTAAGGCTTCCAAAAAACTGGCATAATATAGTGACTTTTCATGCTGTGTAATTTTATCTTTTAGTAACTTCCCAAACTCTGAAATCACTTCTTGAAGATGGATTCATAGCATCTATTCTCTAACCTGTATTATTGACACCAAAGTTTCTTTTGCTATTTCAAGGTCTGCCTCTTCCTGTAATCGTTTTAGCAGTAGTTTACCTGCTAATTGTTTTTCTGATGTTAACACTTTAAGTTCTTCAGGTTCTTCTAATCCCTTTTTAGAATCTTCTTGCCTTGAAGCCGGGCATGGTGGCACAACCCTGTAATCCCAGCACTTGGGAGGCTGAGGCAGGAGGATCAGTGCAAGTTCGAGACCAGCCTGGGCTACAAAAGTGAGCTTAAGGCCAGCTGAACTGCATAGCGAGACCCCGTCTCAAAAAGACAAATAAATAAATAAATAAATAAATAAATAAATAAATAAATAAATAAAATCTTTGTGCCTTTTCTTCTGTGGCTGTTCTTTCTCTTTAATCTTCTCTGCTATTCTTTGCTGAAATTTTTTACTTCTGGTTCGGCTTCCTCCTTTTTCTCCTTCTCTTCATCATCCCAATTACCTTAACCTCCTTGTCCTCGTCCTTGCCTTCCCAGGGGTCCCCGCTGCCAGCGCCCTGTCCCCCACCTTCCACCTCTGTCTTCCACTCTGTGTCCCAGGAGTAGCAGTTCCCTGCCGCTGCTGCTGCTGTCCGTGCGGCCACCAACTCAAGCTGGGAGGGGGCCAATCCTAGAATTACTTGGATGTAATCAATAAATGTTTTAAATCCAGATGCTACAAATGGGCTATCTGGTTTAAATTAAAATTATACTTATAAAAAATAAAATAAAAAAATAAAATTATACTTATATGCACTATCCATAACTTTATTTGTAAAAGTATAATTATTCTTATCTCATTCATTTTCATAAATACACAAAAATATTTAATGCGTCTGTGTATTTTTATAGCTTACAGAGCTGCAATGTGTGTATGTCCCTACTCACGTGGGCACACATACACATACCTTGGTCTCATTTGTGTGTCCAATACAAGGCATTCTACAACATTCTATGTATGTGTGGTATAACATTTCACCATAAAATATTCTTTATGTTATATGTATATTGTGTTATTTAGAGAATCTGCATATAATAGCAATTGATACATATATCAAAATTTCATCACTTATAGAAATAGATGTTATCTTTGTGTTTAGTCAAGAAAGTTTGCACTAGGTTTGTACCTGAGAGTATAGGCGTACACAGTGATGCCGGGCTGAAATTCTCCCTTTTAAATAATCATTTCTATACCAAATTCATGCACAAGAACCTCATTTGCATAGAGGTATATATATATTTTTTTCCTTCGAAAAAGTCATACATTGGCAAAATACATGTATGTAGATACTCAAAGCGGTTTTGCATATAGTATCACATAGTACCATACAAAGTCTTAAATTTTAAAACAAAATAGTCATGCCTTAAAATTTTAAATTTCATGTCAAACAAGTGTATTTTGTATTTATAATGAGGAGGTGTTTAAAAAATAAATTTTAAAGTACTAAATTTTAAAACGTTTGGAAAGGCGCAATCCATGATCGTCCAATTTTTCTCCCAAGTTGGAAGTCACTTGAAGCAAGAATTTTCACAGGAACAGAAATGTCTATATTTTAAAATATGTAAATGGATTTATTCCTGATACATCAGAGGATCGCTTGTAGTCGTATATCACTACAATCTCCCAATCACTATGCATTCTCTCCTTGAATGCTGTTTAAAAACTTGTAATAGTTAAACTCAAACATAAATTTAATGGCAATTATCCTATCTTTAAACATTTTAGAACAGTAAAATGAGACAAAAACTACATAGTATCAATCACTGCACAAATGAATAAATGTAGTTAACTTCTATCATAAGGGTATTAAGAGTTCTTTATTTTTTTCCTTAAAAAAGGGAGGAATTTGCTCACATTTTTTTCCTTAGGTTTTCAGTATAACTCAAAGATGGAGTGCGATGCGCATGAGAATCTGTCTTTTCTTTTATGTATATTTTCCATCTGAGTAGCCAGAAGCAAATATATATGTTTTTAAATAGCACTGCTCAAGAGAAAAAAAAAAAAAAAATATATATATATATATATATATATATATATATATATATATATCCATTCATTTTCATAAATGAATGAATGCAGTTATTGGGGTGGACAACTGTAATGTCAGCACTTGGGACCCTGAGGAAGGAGGATCTTCACCACTCTGAGCCCAGCCTGGGATCCACAGTATGCACAGTGAGTGGAAGACCAGCCCGAACTACATGGCGAACAGCAAAACCATGTCTAAAAAAAAAAAAAAAA
>PVJA010000211.1:132348-188283 GCA_004027025.1 Myocastor coypus | reverse complement strand
GTAGCAGTAAAATAATTATTCCTACAGGAAAAGAGGATCGAGTATTCTCTGAAACTTCAACAAGAATATAAAGAGAAGCACGAAGACAACACTGACAATCGTCGATCATCAGTACAAGAGACTGCACATCAGTGTGTCTGAGGATTTTGAAATTCTTAAAATCCCTCTCTTTGAATTGATCAGGTTATAATTTCTTGTAGGTGGGCATGCTGGATGACAAAGATGAAGTGATATTTCTCAAATTGATTTAAGATTTGGAATAACATATTGGACTGGTTTTAAATGACTTCTTAAAGAATAAAAAGATTGCCTCCTCCTCTTAAAAAATTGTTAAAAATCTATGCGGAGCATAAGAGGTGCATTTCTTATTTCTATATAGTTTCTTCCCATTCCTGTAAGAAATGGAAAACTAAGTGTATATGCACAATTTTGAAGTTCGGCCTTTTTGATTTTGAAACTTCACTATAAATCCAGGAACAGGCATCAAAATGAGTGCTTCCCAGAGAAGACCTCTTTCTGTAAATCAGGTATTTTTTCACCATTTCCCATGGATCCCATTCCACTGAGCTTAGCACTGAAGACCGAGTTCATTTTTAATTCTCCTTTTGTTTTTTAATGGGAAAAAGGTAACAGAAAATTTAGAAACAAAATGACAGGCAAAAAGCAATAGTTAATGAATCACATGCTGTTAGCTTTAAAGTAGTAGATCAGTGAACAAGTTAAGAACATCAACATTTCTGCAGTGGATATTAGCACAGCCTTTCCTTTTCAGTGGAAGGAGAGCTATTAATTGTATAGCTGACACACATCTTTTCACGTGTCCTTACTATTGCTTTCCATTGCACCCATGTTAGTTCCTTTCTCCTTCAGAGAAATGTCTTCCCATTTCGCCACACCCAGTGTACATTTTAGAACTTATTACTGTCTCAGTATCTCATGCCAGGACCAGCACAAATTTTATATACAGTCACAAATTTTATATATACTCACAATATGGCCTCAAGTTGCAGCCATTACTGGAGGATTTCAAGATATTAAGGAAGCGAGATTTTTCTTGACTGTGGCTTTATATTTCTAAAGAGTAAATGTCTAACATTATGTTTTGTATAACTCATGGTATTTCTCATAATTGCAGGACAGCCAACAAGGTGGAATGCACTGAGATTCTTTCATTGTATGAGGTCATGATTTTTTTTTCGGAATAATCTAAAGCAATATTCTCTACCAATAAAATATTCCCATCTGATTTCCCACAGATTGAACTCTTATCCTTAAACCAGAATCTGTATCATAGAACTTCTTAGATGACTCTCCAAAGGGATATAGGAAGCTTGATAACAATTCCTTCCATTTAGTTGCTAAGCAAGTCACAATTTTGACTGTCAAATGTGAGATCTTATGCTGAGAGTATTTGGTATGCAATTCAAGCATAATAATATTTATTATTTTCTGCTATATTTAAATTTCTAATTAGAAAAATTGCTTCACATTTTAAATTATATCATAATTTTCATATACATCAATCTTGGCTATATATTATATATCAAACCTTATTATATAGTATATGTTATATATCAAACTTTATTCCTTCCAAATATCTGTTCTTATTGTACCATCATAAATATGATGTGAGTAAGGAAATATCATTTCTGTGTTTTATGGATTGAAATTATAACAAAAAATGGGCAATGAGATAAGCAGGCCACCAAAACCAGATGTGGTGGTACACACATGTAGTCCCCGCACTGAGGAGGCTGAGACAGGAGGATCACTAGGAGTCGGAGCTGTGTAGTGAGACCCTGTACCAAACAAATAAATCAAACAAACTGGCAAGCTACAAAAATAGTGTTCATACAGAAGGCAAGTTATTGAAATGTCTGCTCTCAGTGGTTAGGTGACTGGAAATAAGGAACAAAATACGTGGGCTCCAGTACCCAGCATATGGAGGTGAAGACTAGCAATAGGATCAAAGAATCGTCTTTGGAGGACACAATATGTATTCAAATTAAATGGAAGTTTACAACACTGCTAAGCAATATGTTCTGACCATGAAACTATAAGTGTAGTCAATGACACGCGAATAGAAACACAGACAGGGCACATTGAAATGCGAGAGAAAATTTTGCATGAGAGAACGTCGTAATTGAAATAGGAAAATGGAGACCAAGAATATTTAGAGAGGAAGATCCACTTCAGGAAATGACCTCCTGGAAAAAGAATTCAAAGGGGTGGTTCAGATAGCTCAGTGGACTAAAGTGCTTGCTTAGGCAGGCTCAGGGACCAGGCTCAGATTCCCAGTGCCCTATGCCAGCCCTGCCCCAGAGCACGCTGAGGCAGTGACTAAGACTGGGTGTGATGGCTCGCACCTGTAGTCTCTGCACTCGGGATGCTGAAAACAGGAGGATCCTTGAGCCAGATCCTTGTAGTGAGACCTTGTAGACCCTGTAGTAAAGTTATAAAAAAGGAAAAAGGGATCTGAGAGATGGAAAAACATTCATTATTAAGAATTCTATATCTAGCCGATGTACTCTTCATAATGATTTATTTTGCCAGAATTTTTCCATAGTCAAGCCCCATGGACTGACATGAATTGGTGGTTGTAGTCAACCTAGTAACATGGGAGATTCACTAAGCTCATAACTGCTTCTGTCTTTCTCCAACTGGCCACGAGTGAAAATGTAGCAATTGATTGTGCCCTTAATGAGCAAGGTTATTGCAGGTGAAAGACTTGCCAGGTCTTGTAGTAGTGAGCACAAAGAAGTGCATGTGGCTGTGTATCAAAAGCCATGTTCTTTCATAGATTATATGAGTATTAAATGTGAGGCATTTGTTGACAATAGGACGGACCTTGAGACCAAGGTACTGTCGAGAGTCAACAGCAATTCACAGTAATCTAAGTTGTAACATTAAACAATAAAGAGAGATTATGAAAAGCAAGAGAAAAAAATATGCATTGTGTTCCAAGTTTGATTCTGGTCTCAGTTCAAGGTTTCATCCAATACAATGTGGGAACTTACAGTTCAGAACTCCTCTTTATTTAGATATGTTAGGGTCTTTGTTCTTGCTATGCACATGCTCTATTCAGGTGAATATTTCCCATGGTTTCTACAGGACCATTTTGGTGTGTAGTATAATGCTCCTCTTGTGGTATAATGTTGATATTAACTGCTCTGTTAGAGATATCATTCAAACTTTAGTTGTCAGTTTCCGAGGGAGGTGTTTTGAAATTTTTGGTAATGTGTATTGATACCTACATTTTCCCTTAAATTTCCTACTTTTGTTCTATGTGGTTAGATGCTTCATGTATTGAAATATATAATAGAAACTATAATTTCCTGTTAGAGAACTGCTTTTCATATTCTATTAATGTAATCTTTTCTAATTTTTTATTGTTTTACAATAATTAATACATTGCATAATGTCTTCGTCACAGCTGTTTAGAGAATAAGATGCAAACGTGAACTCTTGTCTAAACATCATTAGTACAGATCTTCTTTTCATTGCACAAAGAGAAAGTAGCTGTTTATATAGTCCACTAGTTCATAACAGTAGTGGTTTATCAGGTCATCTGGCATTATCAGAACCTGTTCACTTGAGCCTTTTATACCTGAGCATACTAATATGGCTTTCCTTTTTGTACCTCATGGTTAGACTTTTCAGCTGGATGGCTAAGCAAATTTCCTGTACAAGTAGGTTATGGGGCCACAGAGGAAAGTGATCGATGATGTACAGTGGGCCTAAGGAGAGTCACCTAGAAAGGAAAGATTCTCTCAGGCTTTCACAAAGAGCAAAATGGTCAAGCAATGGCTGTAATTCACCCAGATGACTGATGCTGACAAAAGTTCTGCAAAGCACAATATGTACTTTCAGGGTAAATCCCAAGGAGACCTGACTGACCTTGTCAGGTATAAAAGTTTCATTATTTTGTAACATGGTCTCACTGTAATCTTTGTCTAACTTGAAGTACAAATTGAATACTGTCCAATTAATTTAGTTTTAGCCTTTGGTGAGTCAGTGCTAGAGATGTGTATTCATTTGCATAATTTCCTATTTAATCTATAGTTTTATATACCTCATATCTATTATTGTTTTAAAATGTTTCTATGTTTTTCAATTGATAAGTAAAAAGTGTTAAATTTGGCTTTTGTGATCTTATTAATTTCTATCCTATCCTAAATTTAGTTTGCTTTCTAATTCAGGAAAGGAAGCTTATATTTTCCTTCGAGTCTCTATTAATCTAGATTCTTTATACTGCTTAGTTGGTGTTGTAGAATAATATGATACAAAATACCAATTGGACAAAGCCAATGGGATGGAATATGAGATTCTGGCATTTGGTGGGTAGCAGACAGGCTGAGGGAAAGCAAAAGGTTGGAAAACCATTTAAGGCATTCAGCTAAGAGTTATAGAAACACATTAAAAATTGAATCCACAAATATTTATGAAACATAAATAGGAGAAAGGGAGGCAAAAATATTATCAAAAGCCAGCACACATTTGAACCTGTATCTATAGTTCCTGAATTATTGACCTGGACCTAAATGGAGAAAATAAAGTAAGACAAGTTTTCTTTGTATGGAATTATTTTCCTTAGAGGAAAATGATCCTCACATATACTATTGCTGAAATTTAAGGTTGAGCGATACATCAGGTACTGGTCATTTAGGTACTGACTATCCACAGGTAGCAGTAATTTTCCAACCTGTTTTTACTCAAAAAGCCTTGCTCAAAAGTTAGTACACACACACACACACACACACACACATATATATATATATATATATATATATATATATATATATATATATATATATACATATTGTCAGAAGATGTCATGGAAAAACAAAAAGGATTATATTAATTAATTACTAAGTGCCTTCTATATTCATGTGCATTTTCATCCTAAAACTGACATTTTAATCATCTCATCTTTATAAGAAGTTCATTAATTCTCTCATGTGGGTAATGCATTACAAAGTTATGCTAAAAATGAGACATTATGAGGAAAATTAAATTTTATTGGACAGGTAGTGGTGGAGATTCTCTACAGCTTACTGAATTTAATCACATAATGAGACATCATGATACTGGTTCACTATGTTCAAAAAAGTAAAACAGAGCTTGAATTATGAACTTCCAAGACCCACAATCTAGTGACACATGCATATTATGTACTAGTACTAAAACAGCAGTAAAAAATGTCATAGGATATAATTAGGTATCAGCTTAATATTGCTCGTTTATTTTTTGTTTGTTTTTTTTCTTTGTATTTTTTAATAAGAAATAACGAGACAGCTTCAAAACACATTAGTAAGACAGCCATAATAATTAATACAATGCATATTATTTTCTTCATAGCAGTTTTTCAGATTCAGAGTACAAGGTGCAGACATGATAACTTTTCTAAACCTTATTGGTACAAATATTTATTCTTATTGAACTAAGAAAAAGTAGTTGTGTGCATAGTCTAATATTCCATAATAGCAGTGGGTTATCAGCAGAACTGGCATTGCTGGAAGCTACTGACTTCTGCCTTTTACAGCTCAGCACACTAATCTGGCTTCTTAATATGCAGACTAAACAGATAAACAATAAGGAAAACTGTAGTGTCCCCACGTGCATTATGGTCTTTGGCAGATCTTATCTTGTCCAGTGATCACCACCTTAGTCACTAGCACTAGAGCTTCCATCTGTGACCAGAAAGGAGCAGGAAGTTGTTCCAATCTGGCCCAACATGATAAGAGAATGAAAAGCTTGGAGGGGCTCAACTTAGAAAGCATGGTTTTCAAAAGATTATCATGAATTTGAGACCAATCTGGGTGATATAATGAACTCGAGGCCTGTCTGAACTACATAATGAGATACCATCTAAAATCTTTCTTTCTTTCTTTCTTTCTCCCTCCCTCTCTTTCTTTTCTTTCTTTCTTTCTTTCTTTCTTTCTTTCTTTCTTTCTTTCTTTCTTTCTCCCTCCCTCTCTTTCTTTTCTTTCTTTCTTTCTTTCTTTCTTTCTTTCTTTCTTTCCTTCTTTCTTTCTATCATCTGTCTATATTTCTGAACCTAAGTAGTTATGTTGCACTAAAATAAAGTCTCTGGAATCCTACTATAATTGAAACATTTAATATATTACATGCTATGAATATCCTCATTACTATTGCTAAAAATTTGTATCAACTTGAAATAATCCACTCTATAATTTCCAGTTATTTATTTTTCTTTCTACTGAAAATTCTGTCACTCTTTCCCTGGAGCTTGGGGACATCCATCTCAGCAATCCACATGCATCTGTATGCTCTCTGAGCTGGATAGGCTAATCAGTGGCTGTTATGGTTATGTCTAGTTGTCCCCCCAAAGCCTCATGCAGTCATTGGGCGGGGACTTCTAGAGTTTGAGACTTGATCCATGATCCCTGGGATTATGGGTTTTAGTGCTGATGGGATTATGGGTCAAAGTACTTCTGGGATTGTGGCTGTAGCCTACAGCGGGGGCTAAGGCGGAGAGACTGGATGTAATATAAAGAGAGACAGAGAGACAGACTCATGCTTTTGCTTTTGCTTTATACTGCCCTGTTTAGTTGGCTGCCTCTGCCACCATTTTGTTGCTGTTCCACCGCCATGAACTGGATGCTCATTGTTCTGCTCCACTCAGCCTTGGGCTGGCCGAATATGGACTGAAACCTCCATGAACTGTGAGCTAAATAAACCTGGTCTTCCTTCATTTTGAGTGTCGGGTATTTGTCCCAGCAACAAATGAAAAGTAACTAAGACAGTGACATTTGGGATCAAGACACAAACCAGGATGCAGCTATTGAGGGCATGGAGACTAACAAATCCACACTGGAAGGTCCAGAAGGCTCAGCAATGGCATCAGGTCTGGTTTTGTCAGGAGGGACACTGTAGGTAACTCACTTCTGAAGAGTTCTTTGAGAGTCAAGCATCGGTGTGAAGACCTGGAAGCAGCACTGGGAGAGGAGAGGGAGGCGCACCACAAGTCTGAGCACACGTTGGCTACTTAGTGATATGAGGAGATCTTGTCTCAAAATACAAACTAAAAATTGTGGGATGTTGCTCAGCATGCAACCGCATTGATTTCCATCTCCCACATAATGAGAGAAAGAAAAAAGAAGGAAGGAAGGAAGGAAGGAAGGAAGGAAGGAAGAAAGAAAGAAAGAAAGAAAGAAAGAAAGAAAGAAAGAAAGAAAGAAAGAAAGAAAGAGAAAAAGAAATTTGGGCCATGGAGACACTGTCTGCCTAGGCAAGCACAAGGACGTAGGACCTGGTTTCAATCCCTAGAGCCACATGCTATGCAGGTCCCACTCTGGCCACGCCCAGCTGGCCACCAAGACCTAGCATGGTGGCACACACCAAGAATCCCAGCTCTATGGAAGTTGAAGCAGAAGAATCACTAGGGATCTGAGCTTCACAGTGAGACCCTGTACCAAATATGTAATTAACAAAAATACTAGAATTGAGCTCACAATAAATCACAAATTAGGCATTGTTAAGAAGCAGAAAGCTTCGGAGGGCTCTCTGAGCCATGGTGGATGTGGTTGGTACACAGATACAGCAAGGGACACACACAGGCAGCGTCAGTCTTTTCAGCGTGGCGTTTGCCTTCGTAGGATGTGCAGGCGGTCATTCATTGTCAGCGTGTGCTAGGCTGAAGCTCAGCTCCTATGGCTCGCTGCGGTTCAGCTACCAGGCTATGAACAGGGTTAGTGGCATTGCAAGGTGTTTGCATACTAGTTAGTGACAATTTGCTAGGGAGAGATTTAAAATACAGACCCCGGATGCAATATCAGAGACCATATTTAATAAATATATATGAAAGGAAGGCAATCTCATATCAATAGTTTAATTTAAGAAGAAAATAAAGGCAAAAAGGAAATAGATAAGACCTGACATTAAAGACCAGATCCAATATAGTAAGGTCAATATGAAGTGGTATATGAAAGGTCGGCAGCATAGTGTCTGGAATCCAGTGAAAAATGAAACCAGATGAGGCTTTTCTCAGAAAGCAAGAGTAAAAGTGAAATAGAGGGCCTTAAAAATAAGCTTTCCTTATTTTTATATCTTCACTGGTCTCCTGAGTATCTTCTAAGACTTTTTCTTTCAGTTTGTTGTTTATTATTGTTCTAGTACCTATACAGCTTTAAAAAAAATTCTTTAATCTGAGTTTTAAGCACATTCATCAGAGCAATTAATGCATACTTGGAAAAAGTACAAGAGCTGATAGAAACAGTCTTTACCAGCTGTGCTTAAAAAATGGATGGTTGTGTCTTCCTAGTGTCCCCCCTCAGAAAAGGTGGCTCCTGAACATGTTCTTTTGTGGCCACATCCACCTTATTCACCCCATCTGGCACTATGCCACTCCCAGCTCCTCACCTTCTATCAAAAGTACCACAAAAGATAACTTTTTGAATCAATCAGCAAATCAAAAAAGCCACATATTGCAACGCAAGACACTCAAAACAGAAGTCTTCCAGAAGAACTTTAAAAGGTGGCAAAAATAATGGAGTACGTATATTTGAAGCCAGAGGAAATATTGTGAGCATAATAAATAACCATCTCTGTCTCTGTCTTTCTCTCTGCCTCTCTGCCTCTCTGTCTCTCTCTGTCTGTCTCTGTCTCTGTCTCTCTGCTCCCTCGGCCTCTCTGTCTCTGTCTGTCTCCGTCTTGCTCTGTCTCTGTCTCTGTCTCTTCTCTCTCTCTCTCTCTCGCTCTCTCTCTCTCTCTTTGTATCTCTCTCTGCTCCCTCTCTCTCATTTAGACATCCACTACATGACTGCTCAACCTCCTAAAAGACACAGCTGTGGACTGGCTCTAAAGAAATGAAGAAAGCATGACATCCCCAGCCTTGTACAAATTGGCCCCTCATCTGTCATACACTGGCCCACTGTGCTCGTGCTGAAACTAAGACCCCCCAGTCATCCTTGATGACACCTATGGAGTAGCCACTTAGCCCACCACGAGGTGCTCCAGAGCACATGCACTGACTCTGACCTCAGCCACTGGGGTAGTGCTGAGGGCCCTAGCGGGACATGGAAGGCAGCAGCATGTGAGTCTCTCTGCTCCCCAGCACCAAACTTCTTTTCTTCTAGTAGTGGTTCTCAACCCTTCTAATGCTGTGACCCCGAAATACAGTTCCTCATGTTGCAGTGACTCAAAACCCAAAAGTAATTTTGGTGGCTACTTCAAAACTGTAATTTTGCTACAGTTATGATTCGGGATGGCTTTGGGCGACCCCTGTGTTTTGGTCGTTCGACCCTCGCCGAGGTCGCGACCCACAGGTTGAGAACTGCTGCGCTATGGGCTGATAATGCAGATGGTACCCAGGATAGAAGAAAGTTTGCCCCAGAGCAACAAGCAAGTGGTAGAGACTAGGTACTAAGTCTCTGCTGGCCAGGGCTGTGTCACTTGAAACTCTACATCTACCTACATCTCAAAGCAGGCACACTGCAGTCTGCCCCTACGCTGCACTTAAATATGCTGAAACATGCTACATTTCTAATGTGTTTTTAATTTATTTTTACATAATTTCAGGATGCAATGATTAAATACATTGTGAGAGGTTGGTCCATGGGCACAGAATATCCTTTTAAAAAATTAAAGGTGAGAATAAGTTATTAAAACATGTTCTCTGTCCCTCAGAGTGTATATCTCCTTATGAATGTTGAGGCCAAATGGCTGGAAAGCCAGCCTCGGGCATCATTTGAATAATACTTCCATTCCTACACATGTGTGGAAGGCATCCCGGCCAACTACAGCAAGTGTCAAAGACCCAGAGCTCAGAGGCCAAAGGCCAGAGGCCAGAAATGATGTTCTATACTGGGTCTTCTCTTTCCTCTTTCATTATCTTTAAGTGACTCGGTAATATCTCACATTTATTCTTTATTTTACCTGGTAATTGTTTTACTTCTAGAGAGCTGTTGCTAGGGATAGGTCCAGCGATATTTACCAAGTGTCACTTTTGGGATTTTAAATATGGTGAGGTAAATAATTCCAGCAAGTTATTAAACTATATGTATGCTAAAAGTATCTCTGCATGACTATGTAATACAGGAAAGCAATCAGAAATTCACTTGATCGCCGCTTTTATTAGCTACTTTTCTTCAATATACTTTTTAATTATTTTATGGATAAAGTTCACATTCTATACTATATTAAAACACTGGTGAGAGACACTAAAGAAATAGGTGGACATGTTAGTCTATTTTTTAAATATTTTTCTACAATTCATTTTGTATAGGGTCTTGCTATGCAGCTTGGACTCATAGTGACTCTCCTGTCTCAGCCTCCCCAACACTGAGATGACAGGTATGTGCCCACCATGCACAGTCCTTGAGCCATGTGGAGCACCCTGGGGCTGGTGTGGTATGGGGTCCTGGGGATTGAACACTTGCCAGACAGATGTTTAGACGACCGAGCTCTCAGCCCAGCTGTGTTAGTTTGAGTTTTGATGATATTAAAAGATCACTGTCATAAAAAAAACCCAAAATCATTATATTCATGTTCAATTAGCTGAACAAATATTTGTTCAGTTTAATGTATTTCTGTCTGAATGGAAATAATTTTTAACCAATGCTGCATGTAAAATGGAACGGAGGCACGGAATGATATCAAGCAACATAATAGTTGGAATAAGAGGTGCTGAATAGTCAAGTGTATTGTTCTTCTTTGAAATACCTGTCATGATGTATCATAGAAAGGTACTAATAAAGGGCTTTTCTTGTCTCTACCCAAACCCACTTGCTGGCACTGATACAATTTTTTGATAAGTGACTGTTTTTTTCCCAATTTTATAGTTAATATAACAATTAGCAGAAATTAACCACAGCTCCAATTTAACTAGTGTTCATTTATCAAAACTGATTTTTAAACAGAATGTGGTGGTGCATGCCTGTAATCCCAGCACTCTGGAGGCTGAGAAAAGAGGATCTTTGTAACCTCAGGACCTGCCTTGGCTATAAAGTGAACTCAAAGCCAGCTTGAACTGCAAAGAGGCTATGTCGCAAAAAGGCAAAACAAAAAACAGGGAAATGCTGATTTTAAGTAAATTGATTTTTAAAAAATGTTTCAGAAAGTATTTTTTTTTCAGAAAGCATCTTTAAAATTTCATATATACACTGTCTTCAAGACTCTGAATCAAAATGTTCAATGTGCAAATTAGTTGTTTCTTTTTTTGGTAATAATAAGGCCAGTTCCAGGGATATAGGTCAACAGAATAAGCACCTGCCAGGCAATGCAGGATCCCAAGTTCCATCCCTGGTACCTTGAAAACAAACAAACTAAACAATAATGGGTTCCGTTGTTAATATTTTATTTCACAACCTCAGCATGACCTGCACATATACTGCCATATAAGTACCACACACTAAGTATTTTATTTCAGTCATATATTTTTAAGGTTTCAATATGGAAAAAGTATAAGAATGTAAGCAATGAAAATGTATTTTGTTATGATTATTTATATCATTTTATATTTGAATTCATTAAATGAAGAATACCTAAAACTTAAATATTTGTCCCTTATGTGAAAAATTGTCAAATACGAAATGAAAATAATAAATGCAGGCTCTGATAGCACAAAAGCAACCTTACAAGCCTGAATTACATTTCTCTACAGAAGTTAATTGTTTTCTGCTTATTCCCTCAGCTTCTTCGAAGTATTTTTTTAAACAGATGCTGTCAGAAATCTGCTTTTGAAAAACAAAGTCTTTAGAAGAGATAACACAAACTTAACAGAAAAGAATATACCACAATGCACTGAGATATTTTACCTTTCCGATACCAAAGAAAGACAGCTTTGATGCTGTGTAGGCAGATATGAAGCTGTGAGCAAGTTAGGTCCAACTACCTCCAAGTAATTGGACAGGAAAACCACAGCCACACTCAGACAGCTTTACTGCCTGGCTTCTGTTCTTCCCAGCAAGATTTTACATAGAGAGGACGTTGGTGACTTTCCCACAGGCAAGGTAAACCTTTCATGTGTTCCCCATTATTTTAGATATCTCAAAGACGCAGTCTAAATTGCCTTTCTCTGTTTATCACCATCATGTTTTTTTTTTTTTGTTGTTGTTGTTTTCTGGTACACTGTCATTCACATGATCTTTTAATTTCGTGGTGTAGCTGTCTGTGGTCGTGCTTGCAATGAACCTCTCAGAAAGAGCAGACTGGAGCTCAGGGTGACTGCTACAGATAGCTGCGGTGTCATCACACTATTCCTCACTGCAAAATTTTCAGTTTTATTCACGAGGGAGCCCCCAAATTATGAGGGCCCCCGTTTGAATAAAGTTGTAGAAACTGAGGCCAGCAAGATGTTTCAGTAACCCAAAGCACCTGTTTAGGAAAGCTTAGACAACCACAGAGACTTCAGTTGGATCCCCAGTACCACATGCTGCACCAGCCACACCCCCAAGTCCGGCTGAGCTAGCAATTAATTGATTAATTAATTAATTAATTAATGTAAAAGCTGTCACACTATAGGAATTAAAGGAAATATAAAACATTGAAAGCTTTCCTTGTAATGATATTTTACATAAATACACAGGGAAAATAATTGTATTATTTAGTATGGGAAAAACCCACGTCGAATATTAAACAACCTAGAATTCTATAGTGCTATTAAGAAAACCAATGAAGATACCAATTAGGCTTTATTTTATTTTTATGCACAAATTTTTATTTCTCTATTATTAAAAATCAGTCTTATATCATCCTCTTCCAGAAAATCCTTCATCAGATTTTTTAGAATAAGAACTATTTTCCACTGGGTTTTTCTCAAAAACACATACATCCTTTTTGCAACAATTAATATTACCTTACTACATGTAGATACAACCATTTTTTATAATAATAAGTTTCCTTTATTTTTATGAAGAGAAGATTCTACAGCAGAACTCAGTGTTTTCCGTTGTCAACATGCAGATAAATATTTGGGATCTTTCTCAAGTATATAAGGCTCAAATAAATAAATATCTCAAAACAAACTTTTCTTTATGATGTAAGGAAGTATCATAGTCTAAAATATAATTTATTAGTTAAAAATGTAACAGTTAAATCAAGAGACAACATATATATTTGAAATAAAAGTCTAAAGTAATAGATAATGTATATATAAATTGAAAATTAGTTTGAAGTTAATCGTAAAGATATTGAAACACAGATATTTGAGGACTGTAATGGAGAACTTATGAAGGTCTTGCTTATCATTCAAAATTTTAGGAAGATAGAAAATAAAATAGATAAATCCTTTTATTTTACTTGAGGATTGATATGGAGTAGTAAAAGTACAAAAGATGAGTAAGTTCACCTATTCACTAAAATAAATAACACTTGCAATCTCAGATTTAAGAAAGAACATGAAGTAGTCAACAATAAATGAAGAGATCTAGCAGATTTATGGCTTGTCTCATCTAGGTGGACACACACAGACACAGATATACACACACAGGCGCACACACACACTCATACAAACATAGGTTTAGAATAACAAAAATGCAAGAGTATTATTTTTCATGTATCAGAATTTAAAGTATTAGGAACTGAGATAGGATTGAGGTTCTCAGCAATGTAAAAACAAATATTGTTCAAAGTAAGACACGGTAATATTTTTAATATCCAAAGTGCACATAAATTTTGACACAGTGATTTCCTTTCGTAGATCTTACATATTTGAAAATGTGAAATAATAAAAACAATTTACCATACGTGTTAAAATATCAAAGTTCTGACTGATATATAGCATAGACCCTTCTGGCTGCCGTAATGAAACATAGTAGCCCAGGTAGTGTATAAACATGAATAAATTACTACTCACAGCGGAGAGGAAGGGAAGAACAAGATCAAAGCAATACCAACTCAGGATCCAGGAAAGTCCTGTCCCAATAGAATGCTCTCTCTAACTGTGTCCTTCGATTATGGCAATCACCAGCTCGCTCCCTTGGGCCTCTTTGATGAACTCAGCATTCTCTTGCAGGATATGCTATCTTGTGACAGACTTGGCCCATAATTCAGAAGAACACAGCCTTGAACACCATAATCCTAAATGTTCAAATTCTGAAAGATAAAACACTCCAAATGTAATTCTATAAAAATAATGAAAATATTGAGCATATTGATATTATAAAAAGTGAATTCATCTGATAAGTTCAATAGAACTTTTCTATTTTATACAATAAGATATGTATATGTATATATGTATGTATATGTATATATAGCCACATATATATAACCACAAACCATAAACATAACTATAAAATTGAGGCTTATTTTGACTATTGAATATAAAGATTATTAATAGACAAACTGGTCAGAAATAAATATGTCCAAAACAAAGTTTATGAGCATAGTGTACCATAACTGTTTAAGTTGTGTACCTAAGTTTAGAGCTGAGATCAGCGGAAAGATTGGACAATTGACCATTCAATGAATGACCATAAATGAGTCGCCACTACATATCCAGTTGCTCAGAAAGCAGAGGGCTTGAGAATTTTTACCCTTACAATGAAAGTTATGGAGAAAAAGTGATACCTTCATTTACTGATCAATTTCAGTATTTTTTAGGCACATGGGCAGTGTTTACACAGAAACTCATTTCAACAATGTACTTTGATAATCTAAATTTAAAAGAAATGCATATCAAAAATTAGAACACTCTCAAATGTTTTCCCCAATTTATGTATGCTTCCAGTATTGAAATTGATGTAAATAAGAAATGCAATAGTAAATTAAAAATAATGACAAAATAAAATAATATAAATAGTAAGAACATGTCTGGGGGTCTAGCTCAGTGGGAAGATTACACTTTACATATTCTATCCCCAGAAGCTCTCTCCCTCTGGCAAGAAAAGTCTAGAAAAAAATGTGTACCAGAAAAACTGTGTCATACGGAGAGAGCACTGAAAATTATAAAGAGATGTTCTGGAAGAATTGGCCACCTGTTACAATCACTAAGTGTCTTTTGAAGTTTGTGTATTATGATGAATGGATGTTTTTCTTTGTCTCTTAGGGAAAGCTGTCCTCAGGTAGTGCATTCCCATTCATTTTATAGTGACACTATGTTCTTTTAACTTCTTCTACAATTGATACTACACTGATGTGAACTATCCCTATGGAATATTTCCACCGTCCATGCAATAGTTCTTTGGAAAAGTGATAATCCTTTCTCTACACAGCCACATTTGGACTACAAATTTGGCTGAAACACTAGTGGTCATTAAAGCATCCTACAATTATGGAAGTGCTCCATCAGACAGTGCAAACAACTGGTTTTTAACCAGTCAGAAATTTTGTTGCCTTCTTAATGGAAATGCAATTATAATTGTTTTTTTTTTTTTAATCTGTAGGCATCCTTTGGAAGGAATAGCAATGCAAACAATTGACACAGTTTGAAGGGAGTTTGTGCTATTATGATATCATATGTCTAACCCACTCATCGAATTTTCTGCCAAATGGATTGAGCATAACTGAAAAAAACTGCATTTTTATTGATCAAATCTGGAAATTCATTTTTAAAATTTGGATCAATATGATCTATCCCTGATGTGTGTGGAGAAATTGGAATCTGTTATCTGTTTACTTCTGCAAAGTTCACTAAATTTTCCAATGTGATTATATGAAGTTCTTTATCTTTTCCAGTCACTAATACAAAAATGACTACAAAATTATGTAGGAATAAACTGCACATATTTGATAAAAGAGAAATGAGGACAGTTTTCAAAAAGCCCTCCATTCTCAAAGTGAAAAATGTATAACTTTTTCTATGTTAGGCATAGGGGTAAATATAAGTCAATCTTCTGTCATAGTATAATCCTTAGCGAGCCATAGTTAGCTACATGGGAACCTAGATATCAGCAGTTGGTTTTGGTTGAAGAAGCTGTTAGCTGGCCATATTTAATTTTTGTTTTTGTTGTTGTTCTCTGATGAATTGCATATTTTAAAGGTAAGGATGATGTCATTTATCAGGGGCACACATAGTGCAGATGCAGTGAGTTGGCAGGTGTCTTGTGAACAGAAGTAAAATGCTCTACATGCTACTCCTAAATTCAGTATTCTTTTTTTTTTTTTTTTTTTCCTACAAGAGTTTCCTTCATTTTTTCTTCAGAATTTTTTATTTATATTTCTAAACCTACAGGATTGTGATTTTAGATCTTTGGATCTTCAAAGATTTTAGCTTAGTATGTTTGAGCTTTCAGGATTTCACCATCCAGGAATGGAATTTTAAATTATGCCATCCAGGATGTTGTTGTATATCTTTTCATGACCTAAGGACTCCTAAATGCTCTACATCTTGAAAGCAACACAGTGGAGATGACTTCTCAGCAAATCCACTTTGTGAGGACATAAATATTGAGAAAGTAGTAGCCCTACACATTCTTAGGGGAATGGATAAATAAACTATAATGCAACCATAAAGTTTTTACAACTGTGACAGAAAACATGTTTCTGTGTATTCTACCACTTTCCAAAATATGTTATTAAATGAAATTCAAGAAGAACAGTGTCTTTAATGTCTCTCCCTAAAAGGAAAATTATATATTAGAATTATATTCCTAAATACTAGGGAAGAATTTCTAATAAAATTATCTATAACAAATAGGACTGAACCATATAAGATAAAGAAAAACTCATCTAAACATTTTTATATTTTTAATTTTAAATCACGTATGAATTAATATCAAAAATTAGATGAACATTTTATGCAAATAAAATATAAAAGGCTTGGCAAATTGCTGGACATTGCAAATGAAGTTTCTTTTACATTTTAACTAGACAGTAGACAGCATACAATTTTGAATTGGTAGATAATATAATTTTTATTAGTTTTATTTTATTTTAAACATACTTTTATTTTAAGAGATGTGGGAAGTTGTAATACTGATAAGTTGAATACATAAGAATTCTGCAAGTTGGAAAAATAAACTATTTATACATACAAAAGGAAATCTATTAGAGAGGAGATACAAAGTAATAAACAGAGGAATTTTCATGTCTCCAGCAGTCAAAATAACACAATTCACAGCAATATTATCTTTTATATGCTGCAAAATAATAGTAAATGTAGCAATTGATATCACTGAATGCTAGTGAGCCTTCAGAGAAACAGGTATTCTTAGTCATTAATGGTGGAAATTTTAAGGTTTCACTACATGCTAGAAAACTAACCTCCATTGGTATCTTTTATTCTGTTTAGATAAGGAATGCATCTATGTAATTACATAATTAAAATTCAAGAGATAACCAGTATAGATTGTGAAAAAAAAAAAAAAAACTTCAACTGCTTTCACTTACTGACCTCCAATTTCCCAAATCTAAAGCTGAAGAATGCAATTATTTCATGTTACATTGCCCAGGTGTGTTTATGTACGAATGTGTTCATATATAACACAAATGCATAGACACATACATAGATAAGTGATATATTGATTTTAATTAAAATGTAGTACTAACATGTTATAGTAATTCCTTTTATTGTACCACGATAGCTTATGTAATACATTCTTCTACAATTATTTTGTCATTCATGTACAGCATTCTTTTCTTGGTGGTGAAGAGTGGGGGGCTCTATTTGGCAGAATATGAAAGTGCCACAATTTACCTTCCATGGTCTTTTGTGAGCTTCATACTCTGTAAAATTTGGTGTCATTTCTACCTGCACTTCACTAGCCATACACATATGTAATTTCCAAGACAAAGTAAAGGAGAAACAATAAATTCACATTAGGAAAATATACTTTGATATTATACAAATCAAGAATTATAAGCTGAAACTTCACTAAATTAGTATCCATAAGTTTAATCAGAAATAAATATTTGTGTGTTAATGTACATACAATAATGTTATGCAAAATAATGCTGAATATTCTATATAATTGTCACATAAATAATTAACAATGACTCTTTAAACATTTCTTATTATCTTTACACACCATTTCAAATCTCAGTTCTCTGACAAATAATTTGTAAATAGATGCTAATAAGTGAATGACATTTCTTTTTTATGTTTTTTATTACTTTTAATAAAAAATAACAATATGATAGTTTCAAAACATGTTAGTAGTACATTCATAATAATTGACACATTGCATATTGTTGTCCTCCTAGTAGTTATACAGAGCGAAGGGTGTATATATGATAAATTTTCTAGTCAATATTGGTAAGGAAAGAAAAAAATTCTTCTCTTGAATTACAGGATGTAGTTGTATACATAGTCCAATGTTCCATAATTGCAGTGGGTTACCAGTGAAACTGCCGATGTTGGAGGCTGTTGATTTAAGCCTCTTACAGCTCATTATACTAATCTAGCTCTGCGTTTTATGCCTTGTAATTAAGCTATTCTGCTGAGTGATCAAGAGCAAGTTAAAGCAAGACCTGTATAACAAAACAATGAATGACATTTCTGATATTAGTTTCTTCCATGAAATAACAAGAAAAGTGAAATTATAATTATTCAATCAGCAGAACACTGACAGCAAGTGCTGTTTTATAATTTGAAAAATACAATATTTTTTCACTATTTTATTAGTTTTAATAAGAAATAACTATGAGACAGTTTCAAAACACATTAGTAGGATAGCCACAATGATTAATACAATTCCTATTGTCATCATTGTAGATGTCAATAGCTTCTGACATCGCAAGTTCTGTGAATAGCCCACTACTAGTATGGAATATAGGACTATGTGTACAACTACTTTCTCTAAGTTCAATGAGAAAAATATTTCTATCAATAGTGTTTAGAAGCCGGGCGTGGTGGCTCATGCCTGTAATCCCAGCACTCGGGATGTTGAGGCAGGAGGATTGGTGCGAGTTCGAGAACAGCCTGGGCTACAAAAGTGAGCTGAAGGTCAGCCTCAACTGCATAGCATGACCCTGTCTCAAAAAAAAAAAAAAATAGTGTTTAGAAAAATTATAATGTCTGAAAAATACAATATTGTTAAAAAAATCCCGATAATATTCTTCTAGGAATTAATCATGTTAAATTATATGTTGCATGTGTAAAGAGTCTGCATATGTGTAAATATATTAAAAGCTGAACATGAGTGTAGATCATACCAAGATTGCAGAATAATGCACAAGCGACTGCCAGCATCTCCACCCAAGAGACTTAGGCTGAGGCATTGCAGAACAAAACCATAACGTAAGTGAAATTTTCACAAATGAATCTCAGAAATAGAGTAGGATGCCCATTGCTCGTTCTGGGGAAAAAGGAAGTTACTGGTAAAAATTTTCGCACTTTTATTCATGTAATGAATAAATTATAGACACTTCATAAACAGTAGGACAGTAGTGAATGATTTTGTTAACTCTACACTATATCCTTAAAATTGATTAAAAAAAAATTAAGTTGCAAGTATTCCCATGCACACACACACATGCACAAAGGTAGCTAGCTAAATTATTTTGTGTGTCACAATTAGTTCAGTTAATATAATGATTTCACAAAGCATATTTATAACATTACAATATTTAAATATAAGTTTTCTTTCAACTTTTCATACACGGCAGTAAATTTGGGTGAGAAAATAACTACCCTGGGGGCCAGCCAAATAGCTGAATGTATAGAAGTGCCTGCAAGCAGAAGTAACAGCTTGGCGTTCCATCTTCAGTCTCAACGTGTGGGCCCCGGCCCTGGGGCCAGCTGAGATCGCAACTGACACTGCGCTTGGTGGCACAGACCTGTAATCCCAGCTCTTGGGAGGCTGTAAACAGGTGGATCACTACAAGTCTGATCTAGTAGTGAGACCCTGAACACCCTATAGACCCTTCTTGAAAAATTAAAAAAAAAAAAAATCCTTAATTACCAAAAAAAAAAAAAAAGAAAGAAAGAAAGAAGAATATTAACTACCCAGGACATTACTCTACTTACTTCATAGTATAGCAATAATTACCATTATAGTCTAAGTTTGTGAAGCAGAAACCTCATGAATTGAATTAAGGCTTTCATGAAAGAACATAAGGTAACTTTTATGTTCCTTTATCAGATAAGAAAACAGTGAAATTTAGTATCATAACAATTTAAGAAGAAGCGCTCACCCAATTCACCAGTATGGGCTTGAACCTTGCAGTCTCCAGACCTGTGAAAAATACATTTCTGTTGTTTTAAGCTACTTTAAGTCATGATGTATTTTAGTAGCATGCTGTATGAGTCAGGAAGAGAAGAGTGTGAAAGATCTGCATGTGTACTGGAGACCCGAAGGGTTACGCCAAGGGCTTGGAGCCTACAGCAATGTCGCCTGCAAGTAAATATCAAGGATCTGCGCCAGAAAAGCGCGAGGACCAGTGGCTGGAGCTAGAAAGCCTGTGCCCTGGTGGGGTGAAGGATCCATGTTACAAGGCTGAGTGAGATGAGTGACCTGTGTTGGCAGCCAGGAAGCAACAGCCAAGATGAAAACAAGGACCGCAGTTCTCACAATGGAAGACAGCAGCTTAAGTTCTGTTACAGAAAACCCACCAAAGCCTCAGCTTTAGCCAGGCATGCTGGTGCACGCCTATAATCCCAGCACTTGGGAGGCTGCGGCAGGAGGATGAGTGCGAGTTTGAGACCAACCTGGGCTACACAAGTGAGCTGAAAGCCAGCCTGCACTCCACAGGGAGAACCTGTCTCAAAAAGATTATAAGTAAATAAATGAACAAACAGCTTCTTCTGGAAAATCAGCAAGATGCAATCTTTTGCTTCCATTTTCCCTCTGGCAGCAGTCCTGAGGTGAATCTTCTGTGCCCACAAACACGCTGACTCGGTTCAGCTTGGCGCTTCCACTCAGGATGACTATTAAGGCACCATATAACCCCACTGAATAAGACGGTCACCTATATGATGGAAACAGAGAAAGAAGTCTACACTCTTATTTGCAGCATATTGTTTCTTTAGAAACTATTTCAAGTAAACAAGTGGGCCAATTTCTAGAAATTAACTAGCAAAAATATGTGCCTATATGTTTGCCAAAACCACAGTAGAACGAAGGCCTTAACAGCACCAATGTTTTTAAAACAAAAAGTTTAAAAAAAAAAAAAAACTGTTTTTCCAACAAAGAACAATCATTAGAGATTTTATTGTATGGTAAGAATAATTAAAGAGGAAATAAATGATTATAACTGCTAAAGCACTGTGCTAAAGCTTAAAGATGAATCTCATCAATATGTTTTAATAATAAACATAACAGAATAATACAAATATAGCATTACAATACAAAAATACAGAAGCAACAAATATCATGTTTTGTTGTTAGCATGACTTATTAATTTCTGCAGAGTTACCTGACAGCAAAGGATGGAAGTGGATTTCTGCAATGTTTGGTTTTGGGACTGTCTTTACCAAGTATCACTCAATTTGTCAAAATACATTCAGTTGTATTCCCTGTTCTCTGTTTTAAACTGTGCACCTACATCAATAGAAAATTTTAATAAATTACTAGCAGTGAAACGTGAGGAGAAGAATCAAAATGTGTATCTTTTAACAACAACTTTAATATTGAATACACAGCTTCACTATCACCCATGAAGATGTAACTACCCAGTGAAACCCCTCTCGTGGTACAAAATACATAAAGCAAGTGATTTCAGACATGAGATAATAGTCAGTGAAGTTCTGTGCTCTGGAAATGAAGGAAATATTTAAAGTCAGCCTTGCAAGTGCTCCAGTTTACTGTAGAAAGCAAATTTCCTGGCTAAGGACTGGAAGCAGGACCCTAAAAGGTCCCAAATAATATATTTCACATCAGATCTCTTATTGTAACATAGTTTTAAACCATCTATTTGTCCACTCAGTTACAAGCTCATGTAAGGCAGAAATATGACAGTCTATCAATCTTCTGGGTTACATTTGCAGTGCAATTGTGATACACAGTAGATACCACAGAAATATTTGATAAAGGAATAAGCTCACTATAAACACAAATAACCTACTTACAGGTATGATAGGTTTGTGACTGAATGATAATAGATTATGTTGAGGAACTTCAACTCTATCAGTGTAAAAAAAGAAAATGAAGACAGAATCTGCTAACACCCACGTTTCCAGGTGGTGCAATGAACACTTGAGCTGAAGAGATGATGGAGAAAGAAAAAGTTTTTATTGAGGACCTAAATTACAAGAGGAATTTTTCATATATTTCCAAAGAATTTTCCAGGACTAATTCTAACCTGACCATTCCTGACACGCTGAATGAACTTGGGGAGCAAAGTCAATATATTACTTACCCTCACGTAGACAATAGGTTTCATTAATGAAGTTTGAGCTTTTGAATAATATAGCTTATTTCTCTCAATTCCTGATCCATTTGATATTTCTGTGACATTTGAAATGTAAAAGGAATGTTCACTTGTCATGTATTTGGCCAGAATTTATAATGGAGCCAAGAGACACCTCAGAGTAACAATTTCTACTTCAAAGCAAAAGATTCAATCAGTGAAAATAAATATTTTTATTACAGAGACACAAACATTACCATTTTAGGAGCTTTTATGTGTGATATAAAGAAATGAAGCATCCATTTCTAAGCCCCCCGTTAGTATTTGAGATTAATTAACTTGAAGAATAATGAGGTGACAGAGACCAGAGTACTCTTGCCTTAATTGATTGCCTGAGTTCTTGGATTAATAAAACCCAATTATTTTCTTATGTAATTGGCACAAAGTCTATTTGTATCTCTTTTTACATAAGTGTGTTAATGACATAAAAAAGAGAACAAAACAAACTAATTGCAAATGAATACAAAATTCAATACAATGTTGAGGCCTTGCAAAAAGTCCCTAGGTACAGATTATTTCAAAATCTTTACTTATCTGCAAAGCACACACCAAGCCAATTGCCTCTGCCACCCTGACTTGAATATTGACGTGGGAAGAACAAACAACACAGCTCCTTCAACTGAAGCCAAAGATCACAGGACTCTGAAATTATAGAAAGGCCACTCAATGGAAACTCTCTAGTGTTTCAGAGATTGAGATTTACATAAAGCACTACAATTTTTTGTTTTGCTTTTGGGGGGAGGGTCCACAGGGTGTTCAGGGACTCCTAGATCACACTTGTAGTGATCCACCTGTTTACAGCCTCCCAAGAGCTAGGGTTATATAGGTGTGCAGCACCACAGCCAGTCTAAATTGCACTCTTAGTATGCCCCAGGGGTGCGCCCAGCAAAGCAGGCCTGGGGATCCAACCCCCGGCACCTGTACCTACTTGCAGGTGTTTAGTCCACTGAGCTGTTTGGCCAACCCTTACAATGGGATTATTTTAATGAGAATGATTTTACAAACACCTTTTGTGTAGCTCTAGTGCGCATTCCTGGAATCTAAAGCAAACACCATGTCCGATTTGGAGGTGCAGTCCACCCTTCTTAGATACTGCTGTATTGTAACAGCTTCTATACTTAAATTTGAGTATTTAGAGACCAATCTGGGTTGTAGTCTCCGGATAATCAAACACCGGTCTAGAATTTTTAAAAATTTATTTATTGTGAGAATCTTTTGATTTCAGTTGAGCTCTAGACATGTCTTTGTTCAGTAAGATCCTTTCCTCCATCCATCAGTTTTAGTTCTCAGTTATTCAATTTGACTTCTGCAGCTTTCTCACTTAACCTTTGCTTCCATGGTTGCAAATGAAATTCTATCTTGGGTCATTTGAAGCATCACAAAGCTGTATTTTGCTAGACACCTAACAACTGAAAAGTATTATAGCATATAGAATCCTTCCAATCATGAGCCGTTAGAGGATGCTTGTGATTTCATTTCTGGAATCCTGACTTTTGTCACCATCTTATAAATATTCACCCTGTCTGTAAGTCCCTCAGGCTTAACTGTTTTAAAATTTCTCAAACATCCATATCTAAGATTCAGAGAAAGTCATGCTGTGAGCCCCGCATGAAGATAACAACAACAAATTGAAGTTATGTGTTTCTAAGATATGATGAGATATGATCAAGGTAAGCATTTCTCTCAGCAGAGTCAGAGTAGTTCTCCCACGAGGACACTGGGAATTCAACTTATCACATGGAAGGATTATTAACTATCATCAAGGAAAACCATTTCACAGTGGCTTTGCATGAATCACATTCAAATGCATTAGGCAGACTTAGAAAGTTTGGGGAAAGAAGGAAGGACATTCAACCCAAGCAATTGAAGGGGAATTATTCTGATACGTTTCAGTGTGGCCCCTTCACAAAACTGTGTCGGCTTATAGGCCTGAACTTGAGAGGTTGAGAGAGTTGGTCGTACAACAGCTCTGGTTGTACAGCTCTGGAGGAACACGGATGATTGGCAGGGGAACTCCTTTCCTTGAAATAACTGTTTTTGCTTAGTGGAGACCATTTCTGATTTTGTCATATTGAGTTATTGTTCTCAGCTGGGGAAATAATCTCACCACAGGCCATAGGTCTTCTTTCTCCTGGAACTGGAGGTTACTATAGGATTTAGAACATTGCTGGACATGCCCAGGTATCACTGGAGAGATTTGAAATTAGATGCTGTAGAAGCTGGCAACTGGTTGTCCTTGAAAATCCTGAAAAAAAAAAAAGGTAGTTATTCTCATTGTGGTGCCTTCAATCTTAAAGGGGGGCATTTTTCCAGGGTAAATTTAGTGCTAATATGATGTTTAATACAAACACCTTTTACATGGTCACAATGAGTTTACACAGAGTTGCAAGGGAATCGGACCCAGAGTAGTAAAAGTAACAAGAAAGACGATTTCAGTCCCTCCCTTTGTTGGTGGGACACCATCCTTGAGAATAACAGCCTAAAAGAGGAGAGGTTTGCTCTGACTCCCAGTTTCAGAATTCTCAATCCATGTGTGGTTGGCCTGCTCCAAGATAGGAAGAACTTGGCAAACACATATAGCAGGGGGGAAAGCTCACACTGTCGTAACTAAGCAGTAGAATGTGGGTCAGAGCTGGGGAGGGAGAGCACTCATGCTGGGCATGCCTTCCCCAGTGCCTCACTTCCGCAGAACAGGCCCAACCTCCCCAAAGCACAGTTAGCTCTGCTACTTCTTGTGGATTAATCCACAGATCAACACTCAATCATTTTCCAAGGACAGGTTTCTGGGTGCATAAAGTATTGAGGAACGTTGCAAATCTACACAGAGGCTGGAGTTTTATTCTAGATACTCTACAGAGGTCTATGTAATGAAGAGAGAGATGCAAAGCTTTTGAGGGCTTTGATCAGATCATTACTGTCTTAACAGTCCTACCTGATATTTGTCCTTGCCATCGATATCTCCTTGCTTTAGTTCATTCTTCAGACTTCAAGGAATGTGAATATTAGCCAATGTCAATGTGCACAGTTTTCAGGTAGTTGGAACACAAGTTGGTGCCAAAAATACAAGTGTCTTGGGCTTCTAGAAAGCCTGGTCATAGCCTAGAAAATCCAGACATGAACCACAGACATGGAGGAGCTCTGAGAGTGTTGATCGTGGCTTACAGCTGTAGATTTTCCGTCTCCTTTCCACCTATCTTTGTTTCTTCTACCTACTTTTTTCTTTCCTATCTCATTGGTGTTCAAAAAGAAGGAATTGGAGAGCAAGACCTGGACTTCAGGTCTTGCTGGACCTCAGCAGAACCAAAATGAAATCCTAGTTTCTTTGACTTGTTTCTAAGGCACCCACAAAGTAAAATATGGCATTTTATTGTCCATATTCTTACTAATCTTTTGATTTTTCTGAGACAATGCCAGAATCCCTCATTAAGCTTTATGCTCACCATTCAAGAATTTTTCTAGATCCCCTGAAGTGTAATTAATCCTGTAAATAATTCCAAATGTCCTCCTCTAATATGACATATTTGGGAATGACAAGAATAAACCTCTTGGTGCCAAATTTCTGCTATTCAGCTTTCTGTTCCTGAAATAAATATCACATACATAGGGAAGGCATGGTCAGAGACAAATACAGGAGCAAACCAATTGCTGGGCTTTAATTTTTTTTACTCATTAAGACCATGATGCATATTGTCTTCTAAGTTGCACTGGGACATTTTAGAATCGTCACCATTCATTCAATTCACTCAATGCCCGGTCGGTTATGAGAAGCAGGAAAAGTACAACCTTCTCTTTGTAGAGCTCTGGTTCAAATTCTTACCTCTCAATACAGGAATTTTAATCAGTTGTGGTTAATCATTCTAAAAGTTAGCATACATTGCATTAGCCCTAAGTTTACTTGGTCTTTTTGTTTAAAGCCTGAAAACATGCTTGCCTGAACATTTCCATGCTCTAAATCTAGGGTACCTTGGACTCCAGTAGATGTCACTGAGAATAATGTCCGGAGAATTTTTCAAGTAGAAGTGGAGTCACCCTATGCATCATGAGGATTCCACACAGAGCAATGAAACCAAACCAGAGTTGAAATGCCGATGGCCCAGAACATTGCCCGGCCCAGCTCCTACCTCACCCTTCTGTAGACTGTTGGTCTGAGGCTCCACACCAGAGTGCAGCACTGTCTATTGAACTTCTCTTCCTCTTCTCTCACCTTCCAATTACAGCATTGCCTATAAATTCATACTATTGTTTAGTTGCACTTCCCATTGTTATTAATGCGAGGACCAACACTAGGTGACAATGCCATCAATCTATAAAAGGAAGGGTTTATTTTGGCTCACAGCTTTTGGATTTTCAGTTTTTGATGGATTGGTCCCGTTAGTATTGTTCCTGTGGAGTGGCAGTACATCATCCTAGGAGTGCACACAAAAAGCAAAGTATCTCCTCCCATGTATAGAAAGGAAAAGTGGGAAAAAAAGGGAGGAGAGCTCTTTAGGGCATGACCTCAGTGTTCTAAGTCCTCTGACAAGGGCCTACCACCACACCTCCAGAGCTGACAAGAGAATGCCTTTCTGGAAGCTAATTCTTTGACACATGGAACTTTGAGGTACATGTGGTATCAAACCTTTGCAAAAATCTGTGTAGGTTCTTTGTATTTTCCTTCACTCTTTTTCTTCCAATCCCACCTAATTGTTCTGCTTATTTGTACAATTTGACTGGATTCAGTTTTTCTGTTTACTTCTACCTTTCTCTCCACATTTAATATTGGCATAGGTCTTGTTATCTGAAACAGGAGTTCCTTCTCCACTTATAACATGGTTCCTTGATGCCTCTGAATACATTATTCGTTTGTTTTTTTGTTTTTTTTGTTTGTTTGTTTGTTTTTTGTCTTTTTGAGACAACTATGCAGTTGAGGCTGGCCTTGAACTCACTTTTGTAGCCCAGGCTGTTCTCAAACTCGCACCAATCCTCCTGCCTCAGCCTCCCGAGAGTGCTGGGATTACAGGGGTGAGCCACCACGCACTGCTTCTGATTACATTATTTGAATTCTTACCTTCACTAATGCACCATTCCCTTTCTTAGTTATATAGAGTTTCATATATTTTCATTATTTAATTAGAATATTAATGTTTTATATAATTTGTCTCTCTTCTGTAACTATTAACTCTGGTAAATCAGGGATTTTTGAATTATATTCTTAACTCTACGCCTATACTTAAAATACTTGCTGTTCCATGCTAATTCTGGGATGGTTAATGCCTAAATGAATAACTGGCTATGACTGTGACTATCACAAAAAAATTTATACCATAGGAGCTGGAGTTGTACCATAAGATTCTTTATTTGGGCCTTTTCCATTTTCCTAATGTGTAAATTTAAGGCCATAAATTTCCTATTGTGGATCATGCCCACACCTTGTGCTCTGTATAACAATTGTGAGGACAGTGTGCAGTGTGTCAACTGTTAAAAAAAGGGGAGAAATTAATGTTTATGGAAAGTATTTATGTTCGATCAATGAATCTAAACTGATTCAATGATGAAAATATGTAATATAACCACTGTTAAATTTTTAAAAAAAGAAAACGAGAAAGAGGTATTGAAAGGGCTATTAAATTAGTGCTTGTAATAAAATCATTAATGAGAAAAAAATTCCCTCTTAAGATAGCTTTCATTGAACCCAACAAGTTCCATTTAATACTAACTGCTTTTTGGTTAAATTGTAAGTATTTTTTTTTAAATCTTTTCCTTCATCTGTGACCCACTGGTTGGTCCAGAGACTCACACTTAGTTTCCATGTGTTTATGGTGTTTTTGAGGTTTCTTTTTTCAATAATTTCCAGTTTCATTGCACTGTGGTCAGAGAGTACATATGGAATAATTTTATTTCCTTTGCAATTACTTAAGCATACTCTCTGGGCTAGTATATGGTCTATTTTGGAGAATGTCCCATGTGCAGCTGACAAGAATGTGTATTCTGACATTGCTGAGTGAAGCACTCTGTAAACGTACCCTCAATCCACTGCTTCACAACGTTAGTGTAGTTCTATTATTTCTTTACTGATTCTTTTTTTTTTTTGGCCTTGTTGATCTATCTCTTTGTGACAGTGGCAAAGTCAAAGGATGTGAAGTAATACTGCACGCAGCTGGAACCTAGAAACAAGCAGGAGACACTACTCTGGTTGTTGGCAATATCAACTTCATACCAAGACCGACAAAAAGACATAAAGAAGGTCACTGTATATCTGTTAGGCAATGACTACAAGAAGAAGAGATAATCATAAACATATATTTATATATACACTCAATATAGGAGCACCATTTTCATAAGACAAATTTTAACATATGAAACATCCAATGAGCAATAATGCAATTGTAATGAGGGACTTCAACACACTACATGATTTGTACTGCAATTCTCCACCTTTTTATAGGTGTGCATCCGATACCCCATGTTTTCTTCTAGTGTTATCACAATACTGGGTGAACCAAGAGGGTTCTTCTTACCTTGATCTAAGTCAGGTCAGGCAAATTGGTATGGCCAGTACAGTGTTAGAAATAAATCATTCTCAGAAATACTGTTTACAGGCTAGCTAGAAAAAACACAATTGAAACCAAGATACAACGATCTACCATGTGGAAACTCCTATATAAATGGACTCAATAAATGTGCGTTGTTAATGAAAATAAGCTTCTTGAACATTGGTGCATTTGTCATGCAGCTGAAGTCAAGTACATATCGGGCTCACAAACAAAATTGCTGAAAGTCAGAAATGGCGCAACGCTGTTCAAACTAATTAGCATGCTACACAAATGAAGCAATAACAAGCAGGTTATGAGGCTTTCACATGTTTTCTCAGTTACCCTGAGACTCATGCTTTGCTATATGCCCGACTTTATTTATTTTTGCGTAAGTATTAGGATATAATTTTCATCAATTATCTTTTTAATTTGTTACTTGTTTCTTTTTATAAGCTACTTTTGAGAAAATCTTTTATTTATTTAGTTGGTACAGGGTCCTGCTACACAGCTCAGATTCACAGTGATCCTATTGTTTCTTCCTCCCCAGCACTGGGATTACAGGTATGTGCCAGCATGCCCAGTTCTGGAGCAGACAAGGCGTTAGGTACCAGGGATTGAGCAAGGTCCTTGCACTTGTCAGACAGGACCTTAGACTGCTGAGATATCTCTCTAGCCCCTTTAAATTCTACATTGAGTTTGCAAACATGGACTCATCATATGTATATGTGTGCACAAACATGCAACTACATGTATAAATTCAATTATTTTGAAACCAGTTTTTTTAATTGTCCCTTTCTAAAAAAAATATTCATAAGCATTCTGAATGAATCTTAATATGCAGAAACCTATTTCTATTTGCAAGTAGATCCTTTGTTGTGTTCATGTATTAGTCACTGATCTATATATATATATATATATATATATATATATAATATAATGATCATATAAAATTCAATTTTAGAAAAGTATTTAAGTAAACCAAATGACTAATCAAAAAATTTTTGAATAGCAAATTAGTATTGATTTTTTCAATTTCTTTATTGATTTAATGCCTTTCCTTATTACTTTATTATTTCTATTCTATTCTTAAAAAGCAAAACTTCATCTTTTAAGCTCACCTGTCTTGGATTCAAATAAAATACTTAAAAAAAAACAGTAACAAAAAAAAAGAAAAAGGGGGTATTGATTGTTGAGTAGGCTTAAATCAACAACCTCCAACATTGCTAATTTCACCGGTAACCCAACGCAAATAAAGAACATTGGGCTGTGTGTACAGCTACTTGCTCTCAGCTCAAAGGGAAGATTTTTTTCTTTTTCTTTTTTTTTCTATTCTCTTTCCTTAGCAATATTGATCAGAAAATTCTTCATGTCTACACCCTATGCTCTGTATAACTATTATGAATATAACACTATGCAATGTGTCAATTACTGAGAATGTACTACTAATGTGTTTTGAAACCATCTTGTTGTTATTTCTTATTAAAATGATAAAAAAATAACAATAAACACCATGATAAACAATGTGAAATACATCATTGCCTACTCGTCATGGGCTTATACTATATAAATATTATTAAAATAACTTTTGAGATATTTTTACTAAAAAAAGAGAAAGAAAGTAGAGATCAGCTTTCCTATAATATTTCTACCCAATTGAAGAGATTATTTCAGTTCATACCAACCCATATTGAGTGTAGAGATTAAATATATTTAAAGGTTTATGTTACTTGTACATTCACTATGTGTATCCAGAGACCACATTTTTGAACTCTGACTGAAGTAGGGAAGGTGAGATTTGAAAAAGCAATTAGAAATAGCTAGGGTCACTGAGACATGGTAGCCACAAATGACAGAGATATTTATATGGAGCAAATGAACTTATTCTTACTTTAGACAGGTAAACGGACTTCAGAGGATTGAAACTAACTGACATATCCAATTTCAAGACAATGTGTTTGTAATTTCTGCTTGAAATTTTAATTAAAGTTAAGTGACCCTTATCTGAAATGTGTTGCATAGAATTTCTTTCTCTCTCTCTTCTTTTTTCTTTCTTTCATTTTCTCTTTCTTTCTTTTTCTTTTTCTTTCCTTCTTCTTCTCCTTCTTCTTCCTCCTCCTCCTTGTCCTCATCCTCCTTGTTCTTCTTCCTTTCTCCCTTCCTTTCTTCCTTCCTTCCTTCCTTCCTTCCTTCCTTCCTTCCTTCCTTCCTACCTTCCTTTCGTCCTTTCTTCCTTCTTTCTCTTTTCCATCTATGTATTTGGCATAAGGTCTCACTGCACAGCTTGGACTTATAGTAATCCTTCTCTTTCCAGCCTCCCCAGTGCTGGAACTACTGGCACAGGCATGCTCCATGTATTAGTTACTTTTTGCTCGTTGCTGGAACAAATACCCAACACTCAAAATGAAGGAAGGAAAGGTTTATTTAGCTCACAGTTCGTAGAGGTTTCAGTCCATATTTGGCTGGCCCAAGGCTGAGTGGAGCAGGGTGGAGAGCATCCAGTTCATGGAGGCAGAACAGCAGCAAAATGGCAGCAGAGGCAGCCAGTCAATCAGGGCAGCAGAGCAGCAGCAACAGCTAGAGCTCCAGTCTGTCTCTCTGTCTCTCTTTATATTACATTCAGGCTCTCCGCCTTAGCTCCCGCCCGGCTCAGTGAGCCGTGGCAGGATCACCATTGCGGCATGTGCAACTGGAATTGGACTGTGGTCCCTACGCTTGCCTACTGAGCTCTGTTGCCAGCCCTTGTGCCATAAAATTTCAACCTTCTACTCTTGTTTCCAGTTCTATAGGGAAAATAGAGTTAGTAGTGGAAATGTGGGCATTTATGCCCACATTAAATTTGTATTAAAAATACAAGAGGTTATGAGAGGCAAAGAGTAATCACATAGATGAGAATGATATGACAGTGGGATGGGGGACACGTTTTGATACAAGAGCAATGAGGCTGTTGTGTCTGTCATCTAAGGTCCCTTTTCTAAGATACATCAGATAATACATCAATTCTCCTCACTACTAATGTGATTTCTTTTATTTTAAGTTAATCAAACAAGCAAAGAGAATTATAAAGCAGTGTTAACTATAGTGGATTTTGCTGGTGTGTTTGCTGTTTCTTTTATAAAATGAAAGTGAACCCAGGGCTTTCACTGCAAAATACATCTCCAAACACTGTTTTATATTTTGTTCGGAGATAAGGTCTTAGTACTTCACTACACTGCTCCGGCTGGGCTTGAACTTGTGATACTCCCAGAGTGTGTGTTCCACGCATGGTTCTGCTGTGCTTCTTGACAATAGCAGTGCAATAATGTTAATAGGAGAGTCTGTTTACTGTGAGGTAAGGACTTTGAAAATCTCTTCCTAAAAAATTGACAAGATTGCCATAGGAAAAATTTAAGTCAAACCAGTCTGGCAATGGTCTTACTCAGGGAACAGGAAGAAGTGCAAACTTTCCCAGCCTTAGGTTTTTCTGTTTGTAAAGTGAGTACTAGAATTATTTACATTAACAGGTTTCTGGGTGGTGTTTGTTTGTTTGTTTGTTGTTTTTGTATTTTAGGGAAGAGTTTATAGGGTGTTCAGAGTCTCACTACTGGATCAGACTCGTAGTGATCCACCTGTTTACAACATCCCAAGAGCTGGGGCTATAGGTGTTGGCCACTATGCCCAGCCTCCATTGCTATCTTAACATGCACGAAGTGTGGGACCGGCAGGGCAGGCCCAGGGATCAAATCTCTGACCCCTGTACCTGCTTGAAGGCCCTTTAATCTGCCAAACTGTTTGGCCAGCTCTTGCTGGGTTGTTAAGTAATGCTTTACATGGCAATGGAATGAAATACAAACTAACATGTTAATTACCTATTATTAATGAGAATTGCTATTTTAAATTACTATTATAAGTACCTATAATTGAACAGTTCTAAGAAATGAAGAGCAAATGCACACTTCAAAGTACTGTCGATCACCCATACAATCTAGAAGAGTTAGAAACTCAGGAGTTTTCCATGATTCACGTAAATATTTTCAGTGCTCAGTCAAATCTAATATTCCCCATCACTTGATCACAGAAATGTCAATAAACATTTTACTAAACTTTTGCCTCTTTTCCATTTTTTAATTTAATTCAGAACTGCATTAGCAATGCGTTACCCCAATCTGTCTTCCCTTATGCCTAAATTCATTCCCCATTTAACCTAGCTTTCCATGACACAGGATAATGCATTTCAGAAATATGAGGCTCCAGCTGTGGCCTGCAAATATAGAGCTCGAATGCTTTCCAATCACTCAAAAGCCACCGTTAAAAAAATCATAATAATCCTAAATAGAGATGGACTGATAGTATGCTAGAAGATATTGCAGCTGCTAGGTTTAATAAAATATGATTGACATGCTTAGATTTATCTTGGGGAGTATCACAGTTTTATAACAATCAAAAATGACACAGAGAAAAAACTGGTAGCAGTGAGAGAGATGAGACCATTAGCTCTGGAACAGGTAATGTTGTTTATTGCTAGAGCTACATCTTTCTTCATGAGAATGATCTCTAGATCCTGGTCATGTTATTTGACCACTGAGGCTACCGTCTATGACTCTGTTTTATTCTTAGCTGAGTATGTAAAAGTTCTACCTTAATCCACTAACTTGTCTCTAGATAATTCTAAAACAATGAACCTTACCTCCTCCAGAGTTGTGTTACCTAAATGTATTGATGACACTACTTTCATTCTCATGGTGGGAGGAAAAAAAATTTAAGAGACAGAAACAGCGAGCACCAATATCCTGCTGGTTTATAGGCTTGTTTCACAGGGGCTGTTTCCCCATCTGTAACACAGAGATGTGCCTTCCTCAGGAACTGGTGTGCATGTAGGTGACAAGAAGAATCTGAAAGAGATCTTAAAATGTCATGAGTCAAAACTATTTCTATCATTAATGCAACATGTGGTAGGAGATACAGAAATAAAAAGCCCTCAGCACTCAAAATATTTATTTCTCTGCTTGCTTTTGCTCCTGGAGTTTCTAGACCTCATCATTCTACTCCCAGTCTTTGTCGCGTTCATGTGCTATAATTCTCTTCCATAGCATCATGGAGCATTAGCTTTTTATTATGATCAATAGACTATCTTTAACAATGTTTGTTGTTGGGTTAGTTTAACTCTGGTTGGATGAAATTTTGTGACTTTCTATGTTTTATGATGCCATGAATTCCACAATTACTAATACAATTATCTGTTCAGTTCATGAGCCAATTAATCTCTTATGTGTTCAATCTTCATTTTTATCATAGTGTGCCTCAGACATTGGCATGCTAGATTGTCGGTCAACACAATTCAAAATAACTGAAATATCGGTGGCAGTGGTCAAGAACACTCATTTTCAGTGAACAAGATTTTTTTTTTTTATCCTATGGATGAAAATATTTATTAAACCCAGAATTTGAGACAACGATATAGTAAAAACGAGCTGATTTACTGTTTTTTTTTTTTTTTTTTTTTTTTTACTATATCAAATTTCTGACACAAATTCATCGTATAGGGAAGAGGTCGATTTGACTTATGTATGCTCTGCCAGATTACAGGTCATGGATCTTTGTTCTGCAGGGGGTATATCCTGGGGCAAGTTTCTTATGGCTGCAGTAAAGCAGAGAAGAGGAAAGGATGGGATACCAGTACACTTTTCAAGGTTAGGCTTTCATGATCTAATTTCATTCCACCAGACACTGTCTCCTTCAGGTGTTACCACCTTTTACCAGTTCCACTTGCCAGGAACCAGGTTTCCAACACAAGTACCTTTGAGAGTCTGTTATACCTTACGTATAAAATGAATCAGAGCCTCATGTGTTTTCACAGTGATAGGACCAGGGGTGCACTAGAGATGACTTGCTATAAAAAAGAAAAAGGCTCTGTTTTATGGTGATCCTGGAGATGTGGCCCAGAAGGTGCTTTCTTTGGCCTCCTTCCTCCCCGTCTCCTTCTGCTGTAATAGAATTAGCACCATGACCCCAGCCATGTCCCTCTGCCATCCTATTTCTCCTTTTAAGTTAACTTTGGACTGAAATCACTAGCTAAAGTGTGCATGCATGTGTACACACACACACACACACACACACACACACACACACACACACCTCTTCTAAGTTGTGGGTAGCAGCGATTTCTTTTCCACGAAGAGAAAGTAGAAAGTGACTGAGACTGTCCTTGGTACCAGGGAAGTGGATAGTTGCTGTTGCTGACCTTGATCATGTGGTATACAAGCTTTGGAACTGGTATGTTGTGTCAGGGCTTAAAAGTGGCTAAGACAGGGACATTGAAGAACCGTGTGATATCAGCGATTAAACTAACACACAGAAATCTCAT
This sequence comes from Myocastor coypus, assembly GCA_004027025.1. Taxonomy (NCBI): domain Eukaryota; kingdom Metazoa; phylum Chordata; class Mammalia; order Rodentia; family Myocastoridae; genus Myocastor; species Myocastor coypus. The sequence goes on along the minus strand of PVJA010000211.1, from coordinate 153,183 downwards.
GTTGTAGTGCTCACTTTGGAATTATCTAAGATTAGGAGAGATTTCAAAGTAGCCCAAATCATCTCACATTCTGGATAAATGTGCCCTTCTGCATGAGCTTACAAGGCCTTCTTTCTAAATATGAACTCTATTTCTGCATTCTCTGACTATAGGCTGCTCTTGGTCTTATGTTCACTTACATAATGCAGCCAAAAAGATCCTGTTCCAGTAATAAGACTGAAGAAACCTTATCCCCATATCTCTTATGGTCTTTCCCCATGGTAAAAAAAAAAAAAAAAAAAAAAAAAAAAAAAAAAAAAAAAAAAAAAAAAAAAAAAAAAAAAAAAAAAAAAAAAAAAAAAAAAAAAAAAAAAAAAAAAAAAAAAAAAAAAAAAAAAAAAAATTAAGCCAACTTAGTCACCTATTATAATCAATGTATTATTTTTACATATATGTGCATAAATTTATCCTAAACCATCTTGCTATTTTCAGGTTCTTATACTGAGACTTTTAATTAACTGAGAAACAAAACAATGTGTTTAGAAAAGAACCCAAGTTGTAATAAAAAGTAAAAAAAAAAAAAAAAAAATATATATATATATATATATATATATATATATATATATATAGTCTTAAAGATATCTTATATCATTTACCTGTTGCATGCAGAAAACCAGACTAAGTACAGTTCATTATAACAATAAATATTTATACGTTCCTGTTGAGTCCACCTATTGACAAACTGGAATGGATGCAGACAGTTCCTCGAATTTCTTCTGAACCTTCTTGGGACACTACAGTGAGCCAACAAGTCAAATGAACAGCTTGCTTTGATAGCATTCCCCGGAATTTACACTTTATATTGTACATTGTTTTTCATGTCATAAGTATAAAATTTTCACAGTTCTGATCTAAAGAGTAATGACATAGAACCCATCATGACAAAGTTAAGAGATAGATGGCAATTTCTTATACATTCTCAATATACATCCTTGACAGTTCTAAAATACAGCTTATCATGCTTTAAAGAATCCCAGTAATTAGTAATGCTGCTATAACTTTGGTGCCTGTTTTGTTGATTATTTTATCTGTTTACATGGGCCTTTTTTTGTCTAAGAAAGGACAATGTGATTTTCACTGGCCTCTGATTTTATAATTATAAAAATAATTATCAGAATTATTATTATACTTAGTACATACTTGAGTCTGAATAATTTTCTTGTGATTTTTACACAAGACATTTTAGCCAACATTCTTCTTTCTGGGGTAGAAGACCCAATGCTCATAACTTAAAGCAGGAAGTTTTATATTGGCTCTCAAGTTTGCGGGAAGCGATTCATGGCAGGCTGGCTTCAAAGCAGGGACAGGACAGTGGGCTAGCATGGAAGAAGAATGTGCCTTACTGCATGATGGACAGAGAGTACAAAGAGAAGGAGAGAGCCACAGACAAGAATACGACCTTCGCATTCTTTTCCCCAGTAGCATTCCCCTTTCAGCAAGGTGGTATTTCCAAACCAGAGACATTCCAGTGTCATTGGATATGTATATCATAATGTGTGCAGATGTGCAGATGAAATTACAGAAACTGAAATTTCCTTGAAGTTTTCAAGTTCTCACAAGTCGTCTCCAAGATTAAAGAAAGACTCATTTTGATCAGTTGGTGATAATGATTTATCTTCACATGTGCTATCTTGAAAATGTAGGTGGGAATATTTCATTATTATCCCTGTGGGGTGAAATTACTCTCTTTGAAATGCCAGCTTTTAAACATTTAATTTTGAAAATAATGCCATCTGTTTTATGTCAGTTAAAAGTAAGACAAGAAAAAATCACTTGTTAATAGCAAGGTTATACATCACTTGAGAGAGGTTATCTTTACTGAGAACCTAGGCCAGATATATTCAATACCATCCTTGTTTCTAGACCAAGACAACAGAGAAGTCGTCATCCAGTACACATTGATCCTTTAAACTTATGGACCCTGGATTGGAAGTTTGGAGGAGGGGTACATTGAAATTTATTTTTCTAGAATATAAATAATCTATCTCTCAAACTAACAAAATATTCACTGTTAATACTTTCATTCCTTTGGCTTCCATCAAGGTGATGATTCTCCATGCATATTCTTTTACTCAAATGAAAAGTACTTGTTTAATTTTCCACTCAAATACTACATTCCTTCTTGTGGTGGGTCATACATTGTGTCCATTTGAGAAACTGGAAGCTTGCCTGAATGGGCTGGTGTGAAGGCCCTTTCTAGGTGGTGAAGGTCCTCCCTGGGTTATAAAGACTCCCTAGGTTATGGAGGCCCCTCTGTAGGGCATGAAGGGCCTACCCTAAGTGATTCTACACCAAAATAAGAATATAAGGAAGAGTAGAGGAATGATTGTGACACTTCCTTGTTAGAGTTCTGAACTGAAAGGCCCTGCCACATCCTCAGTGGAGCCAGAAACCTCCATTAACTGTGAGCTAAATAAACCTTTCCTTCTTTAATTTGGGGTGTCAGGTGTTTTGTCCCTGCAATGAGTAAAAAGTAACTGAGACAGTCTTAATAATTTAATATTTCGTTTCCTAATACATCGTGGATTTCTTGTCTTCCCCATCGCTTGTTGGCCTTTTGGATCAAGATCAAGTGCACATGTTTTCTCTAGGTTTATTACCATGACTTTATTATAGTCTACCATGTTTTCTTTACTTTTATTTTTACCAGACTAATTACTCTATCTTCTCCTGCCTCTATTATCTGCGAATGTGCTTTAACCTACAATTCTCCAACGACTTTTTGGTACCCTGAAGATTTAATTAAAGACCTCTTGCCAACATATTTGAAGGCCTTATATGTCATGGGCCTTGAGTTCTCACGTAACGTTATGCAATAATAGTTGCTCTCACCAATGAGCAGAGAAATTTTGCTGACTTCATTTTACTAATTTTTGAGCACATAAGCCTTCCACTTCTTCGTTCCTGTTCTTCCAACTGGCAAAAATTTTCCCAAGTTTTTTCTTTCTCTACATCCATCTTCAACACTGACCTTTACATATTTCTTTCTTTAAACTTCATCTTAAATAACTTTCCAGCACATACAGACAGTAATCCATTTCCATATTATCTTCTCATTTTTGTAGTTTGTATGTAGAAAAGTGGTGACTTAAAGCAATATCTTCCATCTTCATTGTGAACTTCTCCATTAGTGTCCCTGTCTGTCCCATGAACTGCATTGCCAGGAAAATTACAATAATACTTAGTGTATGGCTGAGGGCATCAAAGAATTCCTTAGGAAAAACTATAACTTATTTTACTATTTCAACATAACATACAGCTATTACATGAAAAGCTATGTCATAAAATGGTGAACTTATATTATATACCCAAAATAAAAACCTTAGTTTATTTTTACTCTGTTGTGCTAAGGGTAATAACGCACGTTGGGTGCTACTGTTTCCTTGAAACACTGGGATTCTGCTCTTTAAAGGAAACGTTCAACATTTGGTGTGAGGAATCACGAAATTTGAAAGTTGCTAATGCACTTGAGATCCCAAAAAATTGGCAAAGAGCTTAGAATGTTGTGAAAAATGTTGCTCTCTCCCACATACCACCCAGGCTGTGCACTGTCACGATCTACTACAGCTGAGAACTGAGATGGGTGTGGGTCTTTGGAATAGCTGGCAGAGGATGACAAACATAATATCTTTCTTAGGGAGGTTGCCATTCAAAAATTGTTTTTTCCACTTCCAACTATCACCACTGAAGGTTTGTGACACAAGGATCGATCCCTCTGAGAAAGGAAAAGAAAAAAAAAAAATCCAAAAGGAATCTTATATTTACTAGCAAAACAAAAGCTGAGAGAGACCATGTACAGCAACACAGTGCACTCGAAAAAGTTCAGATGAACAATGGGTGTGGTGTAAGGGTAAGTGGATGTTCAGGAAAAGGTATTTATGATTGAGGCTTTTGTGGAGATGCAATTATTTACATAGTATGAACTTCTTTAAATTTCCATTGCAGTACACTAATAACATTTTTCAATGATTCAATTTTATTTCCATCTCCTAACACCTATTTTTTATGAGCCCTGTACTATCTGGAATATGCTTTTAAGATAAACATCATTGTTTTGTGATTATTTGTTCTGGAACACTTTGGGCTTATATGACGTCAGTGTTTTTGTGAATATTCCTCTCCTGAAACGCTTAAGAAACAAGCATGATTTCCTTTTTAGACTCTTTTCCTTGCGTTGGTGCCTAAAGTCTTTTCACTGCAAACAACAGCATCATGTATGAGAAGTGCTGGCCTTGAATGATATTCAGTGACAGGCGAAAGAGAGAAAAATTTGGCAGGTGTGTTTTTGGAAGAAGATCTAATATTGTGATAAACCCAAAGACACATTTTTGATTTGTCTGAGTTAAAACATAATCTGAACTTTGTGTTAGACCATCCACATTTTTGTGATTTTGAATATAAGGTTTCACTTTAAAAAATAAAATTATTGTTGATATTGAAATATTAATTAATATAACATAAAACCAGTTTATACTTGACATATTCTTAGGTATAATACAATTAAATGAAAAAACCTAATTTTCTTAGTTTTCCTATGATACTTGGTTTGCCTAGGAAATAATAAACATATTTAACTAAATAAACTCAAGTTCAAATGACAGATATTATTGTTTTTGTAAGAACAATGCAAATTAATTAACTGTCCACACGTGTGTATGTTTTCATATCTCAAAGGAGTTAAGAGCAGTCCTTCAAACTACAGAAAAATCATTATGACTAAACACAATTAAATGATCAATAGTTTGGAATTCTGATAAACATATAAATATATTTTCAGGGCCCGGCAGGATGGCTCAGTGGTCTAAAGTGCCTGCCTGGGAAAGCTTGGGCGGCTTCAGGGACCGCGTTTCGATCCCTGGCATCACATGCTGCTCCAGCCCTGCCCTCGGGGCCGGCTGAGCTGGCCATAAAAATAAGTGAATAAACAAACAAAGTTTCTGAAACAAGAAAAAAAAATAAAATAAAATAAAAATTTAAAAAATATATATATATTTTTTCAGATGTACTACAGAGGGAACATTTTAAAAATGTATATTGTTATTTATCATTCATCACTCTCATGGTTATTATATAATAGGGTTTGCCATTGATAAAAAATAACAAATATGTAATCAGAAAGTAAAACAGTTGATGGAGAAAAGTATAGAGATAAGAAACTAAAAAGCAAAGAACAATAAACAAAGCTTAGGGTGGGTTGTAATCTGTTACTTAGGGATTTCAGAAAACAAGGATTTAAAAAGGTTTGACAGCTCAATCCTGACAGATGTCTCCACTGTACCTGAGACCTTGGTGTAACAGCTGATCCTGAGTGACGTCTCCACCCTTACTTGAGACGTTGGTGACTATCCCCTCTCCTCCTTGTAAATCTTCTATTGTATGACCCAAATAAAAAGGAGATGCTTCTAGAGTTCTGAGCTCACTTCGAGAGAGACAGATCTCAGTGAGATCTCTGAAGCTACCTTCATGGGGTCTTCTCTTCATTTATTTTCAGCTCCAGATCACAACATACAACAGAAAATAAAGAGAATATATACCCAAGTTGTATTTTTAAAAATTACTTTATTTGTGTAATGTTTCCCTGAGACAGGGTTTCCCTGTCTAGTGCAGGCTGATGTTGAACTATCTACATAGCCCAAGAGATTTTGAGCTTGCATCACTGCTCCTACCTTGGCCAAAATGTGGTAGGATTTCAGGCATGCACTACTGTGCTTTGTCTTCAGATTAAAAAGTAAATAAAGGAAAATAAATGTGTTTATTTAAAATCAGCTTAACAAGGGCCAGCTAAATAGCTCAGTTGGTCAAAGCATCTCTAAGCAGGCACAGGGACCACAGGTTTGATCCCCAGGGCCTACCATGCTGGCCTTACTCCTGGGGTGCACTGAGATGGCAATTGATACTGATAATGGTGATATGCACCTGTAATCCCAGCTGTTGGAAGACTGTAAATAGGTGGATCACTGCAAGTCGGATCTAGTAGTTAGACACTGAACACCATGTAGACCCTTGCCTAATATAAAGAAAAAAAAATCAGTTCAATAAGTTTTATACTTGGCTCTATTGTTGTTTTTTAAATTCAAGCATGACAAAAGGAATCAGTATTGTCAGTTCATTTTTATTTATGAAGAAAAAAAAATTGCCACTGAAAATTAGCAATTCTGTTCTACTTTATAGAAATCAATCCTGTATTTAAAACCAAAACATTAATGCTAAATGAAAAGTAAATAATTCAAGGTTACTTGATTTCATGAAATTTATCGTTCTACCTCAGTAAAATAGTACAATGATATGAACAACCTCAGGGAAAATAGTGCAGGCTCATTAAGAAGGTGAAGACCATTCTGGGCATGATGACAAACTGTTGACTCAACGAACATGGTAAGTTATGGCTGTTGATGTTGCTATTATTTACCTGGATAAAACAGTGTTCGTTGTGTTTCTTTGTTGTACTGGTACAAAGGTTTGAATTTCTTATTCACAAATAAAATCATAAATAGGCACTTTAAATGTACAAAGTGAGCCACACATGTCCAATTTCTGTATGCAACAGGAGGAAAATGTCCAAATGAGAAGGTAAACTAAGGAATGAGGAACAGAAAGAAGGGAAAGAAAAAAAGGAGGAAAAGCTTGAAACAAAACGTTTTTTAATAGGGAAGGTAAGAAGGAATGAATGGAAGGGAGAGAAATTGGAAAAGAAAAGGGATAACCAAGTTATGTCATGTTCAGGCAAAATTCTCTAATATGAATTTGATCATTATTCATATCAGCATGTAATAGTAAGTTTAATCAATTTAAAAAGATAAAGAAAAACCCCATATACTTAAGAACTAGTAGGAATAAATGTATTGTTTAGCTGAAAAAAAATTGCTCTAAGATTTGTGCTCATTATCTTTTAGTGTATTGGCTGACTAAAGCAGATTCTAAGTGATTTAATACATGGCAATGCAATTCTAGTGAGCCATACGATAATTTTCAACTTGATGTAAAGTTTAGAGAAAATTCAGAGGAAAGAACAACAAGTCAGAAATCATTTTCAAAATGAAAGGAAGGAAAGGAACAGTAAAAACATTGATTTAAAGAAATGATAAAGTGAAAATAGCTTTGTGAATAGGGAGAGAAGGTGGGGTTGAATGTCGGAGAGAGCACTCGGGGGAAACGAAGCTCAAAACATATTACTTGCACGTCTAAATCCCCTACAGGGAATATGATAATTATGTATATCTAAACTGTATCAACAAACTTAATTTTAAAATAATAATAAGATAATAATAATAAGATAATAAAGTGTTAGAAACTGATGTCTTTGTTGTTATAATCAATATTTTTTTTTGTCTTTTTGAGACAGGGTCTCACTATGCAGTTCAGGCTGGGCTTGAGCACACTTTTGTAGCCTAGGCTGGTCTCGAACTCACACCAATCCTCTTGCCTCAGCCTCCCGAGTGCTGGGATTACAGGAGTGCGCCACCACGCCCAGCTATAATCAATGTTAAGAAAGATCAGTGTCAGTTTAAAGGGGGAGCTGTACTGCAGCAAAAACAAATTATACTTGCATTTTGGTTTCCTAATGGTGGAGAAGAACACAAAACCTTCACTAAAGACACTTGGGAGGGCTGGGGTGGTCTCAAGTGCCTGCTCAGGCAAGCTTAGGCAACTGCAGGGACCCTGGTTCAATTCTGGGAACCATATGCTGTGTCAAGCCCTGCCTCCAGGCAGGCTAGAAACGACACGCGGAAGAAAAATGAGAATGCTTAAAATCAATTTGGCAATAGGGGGCATTAAAGAACTATTGTGAATATTCATAATAATATGGTTTTATTGGGTGATGTAATATCCTTTTTTCACATGAATGGTGAAATATTTAGGAATGAAGCAGAGCCTATAGCTTTCTGTAAATGGTTGATCAAAACATGTGCATATGCATACATATATATAACATATATATATATATATATATATATATGCACATAGTAAAATGTATCATATCAATTTATGAAAAAAATCCTGATACTGGATGTGTAGGTGTGTTATTCTAGTATTCTTTTACTTTTCTGCAATTTTTACAAACTACCTTTCATTGCACCATACTTCAAGTTATAGGTAGGGACTACTTAAAAGTTGAAACAGAGAAACAAATAAGGGCAAAGACCAATACCAAATAATTCAAATGTAACAAAAAAATACACGGCAGCACAAATCAGTGTGTTTGTGGAGGGCGTTGTTAACATTTAATAAATGGCTCTGAAATTCTCACCTTCTTAACTAACAAGAGTGCTTCATTACATCTTGTTCAGTGGTAGGATAATCTGTAGGACAGTCATTGACCTTTCTAAAGATCAAGAGTTCTCTTGCTTGCTAACCTCTTAATTATCTTATTTTCATCTGCAATTTTTGTTGTACTTAAAATTATCAGAGAATACAAGTTCATCAACTTTTCAGAGCATGCCCATTGCAGCTTTAAGACTCTCGGGTTAGAATTCCTTGTTCGTATCTTCACCAGCCTCATCTTGTTTAAGTGAGTCCTTAGTTCTTCTATTACAGGTGCAACTTTACTGTTTTACTGTAAAATATTGCAGTAGCTAGGAAAGTAGGCTTCTAAATAAACTCAAGAAAAAATTCTTTTTTGTTATTTTTTACCTTGTATTCACAGCATAATTCTGAAAAAGAAAAAGAAATGAGTTCCCTAAGTACTTAGTTACATTTGCACATATAACAAATGTTAGAAATAACAATAAACCCCAAAAGTGGTATTGAGATGTAGACATAGCTCAGCAGTCTAAGCACCTGTGCAGACAAGTTCAAGGACTCAGGATTGATCTCCAATACCTCAGGCCATGCTTGACCCACCTAAGGTATGCCGAGGCTGATAGGAGGACTGGGGCATAGTAACACAATCCTATAATCCAAGTGCTGAGGAGACCGAAACAAGAGAATTATTATGAGCCTGAGCAGCATACTGAGATCCTGCATCAAATCCATAAAATTTCTTTTAAAAAATGGTATCAATTATCCATATGCAGTGAAAATATAGAATCTAAAATGATGGTGTGCAAAAGAGGAAAGAATTGCTCTTCTAAGACTCCATCGAATACAAATATCTGTTACAAATACACTTAAACAGATTATTTGTTTACAATCAGGATTAAATATTATAAATATCTTTATATGATTAGGAAAAAGACATTGAAATATATACAAAATCATATCATTATTATTATTATTATTATTATTATTATTATTATTATTATTATTATTATTTTGGTCTTTTTGAGACCGGGTCATACCATGCAGTTCAGGCTATCCTTGCGCTCACTTTGGTAGCCCAGGCTGATCTCGAACTCACACCGATCCTCCTGCCTCAACCTCCCGAGTGCTGGGATTACAGGCATGTGCCACCATGCCTGGCAAAATCACATAATTTAAACACTTGAAAAACCATTCAAGTGCATCCTAAAATATCCATAGCTACAAAATGAATCCTGCCATTCATACTCATGAATGAATTCCACAGATAGTTTGCTTTTTATTTTTACAATGTTTCAAAGCTTGACTGAAATCAAATAATTAATTGATTTCAGAGACTTTTTAAAGTTTTCATATTAGCTCATCAATATTAAATTATTCAATTAATATTTAAAAATACTTAGCCTGTGTAGAATATATGGAAAAGAATATGTGAACTTAATCCTTTTTTCTATTAGAAAAATTTGCTGGAACAATGTCACTTGTTTTCAATCACATTTTCATAATGGAAATTGGTTCCTGTCCCTAATCTGACTTAATGGAAAGGAAGATCAAGTTCTTGACATATCTGACAGGATATCTGCACAATTGGCTGGAACACTTGATGCTTGATGATGAGATTGTCAGAACTGTACTAATGAGAAAGGGACACTTTGATTAGATGCCTTGTTGAATGTTAATTATAAAGTTAGGAAAATAGTTCACATTTTGACGTAAAATTTCTAGCAGAATTAAGTTGACTCTTAAAGGGCCACAAAGTCAAGGAGAAAGACATCATGATTTATTGGCTGTATCAGAAAAATAAACCCCTTTAGGATGACATTGGAAAATCTTGCTAATATTGGTGGATACTCTATCCAGATTCCAAGGTATAGTAGAAACTTAGAATGTGGTCAGAGATGAACAACTAAAAAGAACAATCCAGCAAAAAGTGTACAAAAAATTCCTTACTGCTTATACAAAAATATTTACTCGTGATATGAAAGTATTTTATGTAGAAAGTTAACAAGGATCATTTTCTATTGAGCCAATTTTGCAAACAAGATCAGTAGCCCAATAATACTGTCATCACAATAAAAAGAACAGTGATTTCTAAAGAATAGTTTCTGTCTTAGGACAGGATTCCTTGAATTTTGTCTATGATTTATTTTAAGTTGAGACTTTGTGATTTCTTAAAATTGGTGATGACTATGTATGTTCAAGAGCAAATTAGACTATTAAAGAACATAGGAAGCAGTCAAATTGAGTATTGTATTTGAGAGAGTGTGGCATATTTATTAGAAATTTTGGGCTGGCGGGATGGCTCACTGGTCTAAAGCACCTGTTTAGAAACACTTAGGCAGCAGCAGGGGCCACAGTTCAATCCCAGGGACCACTTGCTCTGCCAGCCCCACCTCCAGGGCAGGGTGAGCTGGCCATAACAATAAATAAATAAATAAATAAATAAATAAATAATAAATAATAAATAAATAAATAAATATAAACACACTTTAAAAAAAAAAAGAAATTTTGAATTTGGCTTCACCCTCATTATTTTTACAAAAATAATGATGGTAATTTATACTTACAATCATTTTCTCTTTCAAAAAGTAATACAATTTCCTTTTGTTTGTAGCAAAAAATAAGAAATAAAACTATGACCATTTTTATCTCATTGTCATCCAAGGAAGAAAGGAAATCTTATTTACTGGAAAATTCAGACAATTTGCTACTTAATTTAATTTTCACACCACTATTTTGGGCATTCAAGTTACTCAGGCCAAATTCTTTTATCTATGTATTTATTCTTTTACTTGTGAAGTTATGAAATAATTCCATCAACCTTTCACCTTTACTTCATAATTATAGCATTAATCAACCTGGAAATAGTGGCAACACTGTTTAAGATTATCACACAAGTGTTAAATTCATGTTTTGCTTAGTCATGACTCAAATCTGTGCGATACTCTCTGATATATTCCTGTGCACCTACTACAGTAGTTTCTGGTCCATATTTTACGAACATTATTGTTTTTTTCATAGAATGCATTAAATTAATTCTATCCTCTGCAGAAATCACATCTAGAGGAGATTATAAAATAGCTAATTGCAATCTGGGAGAAAGTGTGCCTTAAACAGGTGCAACCTCCTGCATCTATTTTGTAACTCTTTTTATGAATAAACATGCATTTTAGGCGACCATGTTTAGTCTTATTTGATCTTGCTCTATACATAAGTGATAATTGATGCGTGTTTTTATCCAAGTCTTTGCTTACTGGCATTAGGTTATTATTAGAAAATATTGAAAATTAAATCAAATCATTTAACCTGCAAGGGATCTTTCTGGGTATTTTAATTTAAGCAAATTCTGTATCAGTCTCTGCTTTTAATTTGGACTGCAAATAATCAAATGTGTACTCTAACGTCATAACTGATACAAGTTTATGTAAGATTCCTTCCTCTGGCACAAAAGGGAAGCTGAAGCGATGTAAATAAAACCTTGCTTGTTCAGCACTGGAGTGCTGAGGCAGAGAAGCAAAGGCCTCTGGGAGATGGCAGGGAGACAAAGAATTTATCAGGATGGTTTGCTGTGAAGTTTGTGCAGGCAGTACTGTAATTGGAGAAGGCTTCACACATGAGAAAAACAAAAGTGGAAGTTCAAGGTGAACCTGGGGAAGCAGACCGAAGCCAGTGGAGGACCTCAGTCTAGGAGAGACTCGTCGCTGCTTCTGCGATTGTCCAGCCATGCCATCTACTCCTAGCAGGATCCCCGAGGATCTTTTTTTTTTTTTTTGGTCTTTTTGAGACAGGGTCTCGCTATGCAGTTGAGGCTGGTCCTGCGTTCACTTTTGTAGCCCAGGCTGGTCTCGAACTCGCACCAATCCTCCTGCCTCAGCCTCCCAAGTGCTGGGATTACAGGCGTGCGCCACCACACCCGGCTTCCCCGAGGATCTTTACATGAGTTCCGACTGTCAGGTCATTGCTCATCACGTCTTGCAAATGCTACCCTTCCCCAGGACGCTTGCAGACACTGGGATCATCCTTTTATATGGAAATGGAAGAATGCTGAATACTTTTCCATATGTGTGAGGGCTTCATAGTGACATTTTATAGGACATTTAATATTTTGGCCACACAACGTAAAACTTCCACCCTCCTAAAGCAGAACACAGCAGCCATCATATTTATTTCTGTATATGTCAATTTGTTTTTTCTAAAACAAATTAAACAGGGTGTATTTTAAGGTTATAAATAAAGTTATCCTGAATCTAAGTCAGAAATGATAGTATCACTGTGTCCTATACATGTAATTTCATAAGTAAGTCACATACTGGATAAATAAATAAATAAATAAGTGAAAAGCAAATAACCAAAATATGCACACGATTGCAAAATAGACACAACAAGGTGCAATAAAATATTGACAGGTCATATAAAGATAGCTCAGAGCATTTTTTTTTTTTTTTGCTTCATTTTTGGAGAAAGGGTCTCACTATGTAGCTCTGACTGGCCTCGAACTCACTGTGTAATCCAGGCTGCCCTACAAACTTGCTGCGATCCTCCTGACTCTAGTTTTTGGATTACAGGCATGTGCGACAATACCCTGCAGGGAGAGCAATTCTAAGTTTTTAATTTATTCGTCGAATCTTTATGATTTAATGCTGGTCTTGTCTCCGCTTTAAGCTTTTAAAGTGAATTTTCCAAAGATGGATTAGGAAATATAATGTGTTTTTCTTCTCTTCCCAAACGATCACATAGAACAGTAGAATTAAAGAGAAGGAGTTTTATTTACAAATCTTATGAAAGCAGATATCATTTTTGGTATGTAGAAACAGAAGAAAACTTTTTTTAAAAAAAGATGAATTTCTGAAAATAATCAGAAATTGAAAGGATGAGGAAGTTTCAACATGTTACTGCTTGCTTAAAGACTGAAGAGGCAATGAGAAAAGAGCTTCTAGGATCAGGGGGCTACCCAGTAAGTGGTGTCCAGCTTCTGCTGATTAAGTGGACATCTTAGTTTTATAAGTATAAGGACCTTAACTTTCCCCTGAGCAAGAAAAACTTGGAAGCGTATTTTTCTGCAGAGCCACTGGATTAAAATTCACCCTGATCAATACCAAGGTAAGAACTTCTGAAATATTAAACTATCATTCCAATCATGCCCATTAACCCCAGATCTACAAACTCTTGAATTACACTTAACGTATTTAAAAGACATTTAGTTGGGGTCAGCACAAACATAATAGCTATAAAAATAACAATAAGACAATTCAAGTGACATTATACTTCCAAGTACTAAATGTTATAGTTGTAGGCATTAGTTTTTCTACTTATTTTATTCATACTTCCTATTTTTTTTATTTTTATGTATCCTGTTAAGTATTTTCAATACATAATATTCATGTTCCTCATGCAGAACTGATACATGCATATAAATCATCTTTATTCTATTTCCATCCGGATTGCCTCCTCTCTCCTCTATTTTTTTTATATTCATTAAGTACCTGGATTAATGGGCCTCTCTACGTAGATCAGACTCGTAGTAATCCTTCCTGTTTTTCAGACTCCCAAAGCACTGGGATTACAAGCCTGAGCCACCATGCACAGTCTCAATCGTGATCTCATCGAGACCCCAGGGACAGGGCCAACATGGCACACGGGGGGATGGAGCCTAGGTCCCTTCACTTACCTAAGCAGGAGCTTTAATCCACTCAGCTATCTGATCAACCCCCTTCTAATTTTGAGATGGAAATACAATATGTACTCCCAAAATACATTAAATGTTAATAACATCATTCTTGCTTAAATGAAACTCTTCTGCCAAACTGAGGCAGAATATTTTCATATCAATTTAGAGCAACTATTAAATTGTTATAGCTTCTAAGTAATATTATATTCCATATTATCACTATGTATCTGGAATTTTAGAGAGCTTTCTCAAATGTCTACATAAGAAGCATTACTGAAAAAAGATAATAAAGATGAACTTCTTCCGTTATAAAATGTAGAGAAGGCCAGATTGGAGAAGAAATACAGGCACTCTAATCTATCTATGGGATGAACCTTCTTGTAAAATCTAGTATCATTACAAGATAATGTTTGAGAACTGCATAGCCATAGACTAAAAGTGCTTATCACTGTTCCTTATAATATATCTTAAAACTACTGGGTTAAGACAAGAAATTCCCAAGTCTACCACACTGAAGGTCACAGAATCGATCACAAGCACCTGTTCATACATGTTCCCATCAGTTCATCTGGGAGTAGAAAAAGTTCACACATCTAGACTGGTTCTAGAGAGAGGTCCAGTATTGAAAATAGGCAAGTAAGTTTGCAGTATATAAGCTGTATAATGGATAGAAAAGTCAGCAACATGATCAGAGTTATTCAATAAAAGAAATAATATTTGCTGAATGCACCATCTGAATTTATTTTCCTATGGCCCATCTTCCACCTGAGGGGAAAAATAGATCATGCTTATCATTGTGAGAGCTAATATGACTTTATTAGTTTTTAAGAAGACTGAGGGTTAGACTATTGAGTCGCTTATTTTTAAGGCCTTTAATCAGGTAGGATTCATGCTATCTTACTATATTTTTGCTTTTAAAATAATATAACATACTTTGCTAGCATGCAGAAGAGCAGGGTCTAGAAAACTTCTCTTTCTGATTCTCATTTGGAATGTTTCTCTCAGTGGCTTTTGTAAAACTGTATATTATAGAACTTTCATTATAATTACTCACTTATAAAAACCCCAAACATTCCCTACATAACTGTGCCTGTTTTCCAGGTAAAACCAATATCAGCTTGGATTTGTTCCAGGATCTAGATTTGCAATTTAAATGCAATATCTCTTTAAAGAACAAGTGAGTTTGCACTGTTACGTTAAATGCTACTGAACGTTCTCTTCATTAATGCCTTCAAGAGCAATGAAGATTGTTGAATGCAAATTTACAAACTAAATGATGATAGAATAGAAAAAAATCCAAAAACTACAAAATTCTCTCTCTCTCTCTCTCTCTCTCTCTCTCTCTCTCTCCTCTCTCTCTCTCCCCTTCTCCCTCTCCCTCTCCCTCTCCCTCTCTCCCTCTATCTGTCCTCCACTGAATTATGAGTAATTTAGTAGATACAAAGAGTTAAGATTATCTGGTATTTTACACTCTCATTCTATAAATAAAAATTTATGGCCTATGTTTCTACATTTATAACACAAGGTGCAAAAGTTTCTGTTCATCCAAAAGAATATTAACTGAGATTCATTGAATTCTAGTTCACAATGGAAAACTTGCAAATTAATCTTAAATTAGAATTGAGGTGGAAGAAGTAAAATAATTCCGGAATAGAATTTTAGTCCAATATGTTTACTATAAGACAGTGGGTGTAGCAATATCATAAGATTTTCAGTGATCATTGTTTTTTACCCAAAGCAATGTGGGTCCGAAGCTCTTACTGAGAAGAAAAAAAGAAGCTGTGCACATCTAAAAATTACAGGTCCATCATAATCTCTAGAAAGTTTTCTATCAAAGTGTTTTTTTTTTTTCTCTCCGTCTAAAGGAGGCTTTGCCGATTCCAGACATACTCAGCATCTTTATTTTAGAAAAAGGAGTTTAAAAAAAAAAGAAAAAGAAAAAGGAGTAAAACAATTTCACTGGAAAAAGGATCACCTTTTAATAAATGGTGCTAGTAAAAATGGCTTTCCACGTGCCAAACATTAAAACTAAACCCACAACTTTCACCATTTCATAAAGTAAAATCGCAAGGATCAAAGACCTGAACATTCAGAAACTGCAAATATTGTGGAGGATAAAATAGGTAGAACTCTTGAAGATATTGATGTAGGCAAAGTCTTCACGAAGAAAACCCTAATCACATAGAAACTATGACAAGCATCAACTGGGCTTTCATCTTATTAAAAAGAATGTACACGAAAAGAAATCATTAACAAAGTGAAAACATCATGCAATAGTGTGGGAAAATAATTTCCTCAACGTCCCTCAGACCAAGGATTTACATGTAAAAGTATGTAAAGTACCCAAAAGAAATAAGTTTATCCCATTTTAAGGGTCTAACCAAAAAGTTGGAATCTGAAATGAATATGCAGTTCACAGATGAGGAAGTAGAAACAGCCATATCTATATGGAAAAGTGTGCAAAGTCACTAGTGGTCCAACAGATGAAAACTAAAATAAAACTGAGATTCCATCTCACATCTGAAAGAATGATTATCATGAAGAAATCAAACCAAGACTGGCCATGGTGGTGTGTGCCTGCAGTCCCAGCTCTTGGGAGGCTGTAAACAGGCAGATCACTGTGAGTCCGATCTAATTGTGAGACCCTGAACACCCTGCAGATCGTTCGGACAAACCAAACAAACAAAAAAAGTCAACCCCTAAAAAATACTGAAGAGGCTGCAGGGGAAAATGAAAACCTTCACCACTATCGTGGGGAGTGTAGACAGATACAACAACTCTGGTATTCATTGTGAATAATCTTTGTTGTGTACAGGACTGGAGATCCCATTCCACCCAGCTATTTACCTCCTGAGTATTTAGCCAGAAAAGTCGGAATTGTCAGACCATAGCGCTATTTGCACTTGAATGTTCATAGCAGCACAGTCTGTCATAGAAAACTTTGAAAACAACATGGACACCCATCAACTGAGGAATAAATGCAAATTTATGTGGTATTCTTATGCAATAGAGTATCACTCAGCTATAAAAAAAAAGAAACCTCAAGAATTTTATAAACACATGGATGTTAACTAGAGACCATACTTACAACATAAATAAATCAAACCCACACGTATAAACATTGCACTGTCTCCCTGGTGAAAGAACCTAGAAGAATAAATGAAATTTAATAGTAAAATAAATACTATGAAAGGGAAAGAAACTATTCAAGGAGAACGTGGGATGAGGGACAGAAGAAAAGTAGAATGTGAGTCCAAATTAAAGCAAGACCTATATAATAAAATATGTAACGTTTTAAATTGACAAGGTCAGTCAAATCACTGCAGGGTTTACCTTGAAACCACGAACAGTGTTTTGTAGAACTGTTGTCAGTGTCAGCCATCTGGAGGAGTTACAACCATTCCTTGACTAATTTGCTCTCTGTGAAAGTCTGAGAGAAGGTTTTCTCTCTAGGTGATTCTCTTTAGGCGCAGTATAAATCATTGATCCCTTTCCTCTGTGGCTCTGAGATACACTTGGACAGAAAATTTGCGACACCACTGAGTTATAGGATGTTATAGTACAGGTTCTCTTATGACCAGAGTGAATACATATGGGATAGCTTGGGTAATGGTACCGCTGATTTCTAGTGGTTTATTGAAAAGAATAGTTGATACTTCTTTTTAAATTTTTAACCAATTTTTCACGCTTATATTGGTAATCTTAACAACTAATTTGGAAACATTATGCAATAGAACAATCATTGTTAAAACCCTATCATCTTACTTAATGAACTCTGTATCACTTCTTTTTCTTGTTTTTGTATTTTTTTTTTTTTTTTGGCTTTTTTTTGAGACAGGGTCTCACTGTGCAGTTCAGGCTGGCCTTGAGCTCACTTTTGTAGCCCAGGCTGGTCTCGAACTCGCAGCAATCCTCCTGCCTCAGCCTCCCAAGTGCTGGGATTACAGGTGTGAGCCACCACGCCCGGCTTGTTTTTGTATTTTTTAGGGAAGGATCTACACCGTGTTCAGGATCTCACTACTAGATTGGACTCTTAGTGGTTCACCTGTTTCCAGCTGCCTAAGAGATGGGATTACAGGCGTGCGCTACTACACCTACTCTCAACTGCAGTCTCAGTGTACCTCAGAACTGGAGCTGGCACAACCGTCCCCTGCACCTGCTTACAAGCACTTTAATCCCACTCTATATCCTTTATTTTGAAGCTCTGGCTGTCTCTGTATTTTTCTAGAATATTTGACAGTACTTCACAGAGCTGATTTTGTGGTCTGGAAATTCTTCAGCTGTTCTTTGTCACAAAAGTATATTATCTAGCCATTGAATTTAGTACATAGTTTCACAAGCTACATCATTCTTCATTGGAAGTAACTTTCTTGAGATATCTGAAATACTTTATTCCAAGCTCTGCTTGCTTTGGTAGTTTGTGCTGAGAAATCTGCCTTGATTCCATTGAGCTTCCCATTATAGATAGGTATGTTGCTTCTTTTAATAATCTCATCTTTTGTTAAATTTCTGAAATCTTGATTATTATGTGTCTCATTTTGATTATGGCTATTTGGAGTTCTATATGCCTCACTTCAGTCTATGTCAGATGCTTTTCTCATGTTCGGGAATTTTCATGCTATAATTTTTGCAAATAGTCTTTATATTATTTGTGTTTACTCCTACTGTATTGTTGACACCCATTAATTTTATAATGTTTTTCTTGGCTTCACCTTGTAGCTAATGGATTGTTATTTCCCGTTTTCTTGCTAATGTAGAGAGACCTTGCTTTCGTGTTCATTAGCTACACCATTTTTCAAGGTCCGAAAGTCTATCTTTTGTTCCATTCAAGGAGTTTTGCCAATTTTCAGTGAAATTCTTAATTTCCAGGATATCAGTTTGACTCTGTTTCATGCATCCTAATTATTACCTGCATTGTTGGTTTGATGTTTTCATCATTTTTCTATCCTCTATTTTTTAATCTATGTCTTCTTCAGATGTGCTGAGCAATTTTTTCATGATTAATGTAATTTCTTTTCTGACTTGAGAGATTATTTCTCATCTTATTTCTTCTATAGTCCAATGGACTTATTTCCTTGCTTCAGTTGTTATCATTTCAGAAAATTTCCCATGTGTGACTTCCATGTTCTTCTATGTCCTTGTCTTCTGGACTTGTTCTGGGCTGTCTGATGAGCTAAGATTGCATTTTTCTCCTTGGTTTTGGCATTGCTGAAACTCCCAGTAATCATCCAGAGTCAGCAATGGTAGGAGAGTGGTGGGCTACAGGCCAGTGAAGTTGCTGTTATGAATGGGGACAGGATTGGTATCATAGAGGCCCTCATTACTGGTGGGTGAGACTGGTCAGCACCCAGGAATGTTTCTCTGCAAGTAGTGATCATGGGCCAGGCTAGCCAGGATGTCAAAGCCGCCCTGCATCTATCTAAGTTCTCAGATGGTAGGAACAGGTATCAGTATAACCCTGTTGTTGTTGTTGGTTTTTTAAATTAATGCCTATCTTAGTGTCCTTTATTTGGGGCATTTCTCCTGGACATTTACTGCATCCACTTGATGTTTTGGAGTCTTTTCAACATCTTGAACTCAGGTATGCAGAGTTGAGTGGGATCCCTATGTTATTTTTGACCAGTATACAAAGATGAGCAGTGGAAAGTTGTTAAACTTTGTAATATTTTTTTTTCAGATTGATGATATGTTTGTTTCCATTTCCTGACTTCCATCCTTCATGTAAGAAAAGGAAAAAAAAAAAAAAGAAAAGGGACATTTTCTGAAGAAAATTTAGGCTTTTATGGAAACTGACAGGCTGTCTATGTCACAAACACCCATAATCTGTGTATCTTCTGTATTGAGACTTGTGTGTTCTCTCTAGAAAACTAATCATGAAAGATTCACTGTGAGCAACTCTGATTCCAACTTTGAAAATAATACTCATCTACTACACTGACAGTAAAAGCTTTGATGTTCCTCAAGTCTGATTTTGTGTATGTTTTATGTAGCTCATGCCCATTTTGTAAACATTATCCATATTTTTTTAACTTTTTACATTATTTATATTTATTCATTTTATTTAATCACTTCATAGTGCAAGGTGAGCACAGTACTGATTAGAATGTTTTCTTTCTCTCTCTCTCTCTCTTTCTTTCTTTCTTTCTTTGTTTCTTTCCAGAACTAGGCATTGAATTCAGATCCTTGCATTTGTCAGGCAAGTCCTTATTCTGTTGAGCTATCTCGGCAAACCCCTAGAATTGTATTTTAAAAACCATTAATTTCTCAGTTCTTTAAACAATCATACTTTCTACAGGTGTGCTTTTCCCCTGTTATTATGCTTCTGTAAAATGATATAACTTTTGTGGAAATAATGTGTAATCTACTACAGTGATTCTGAAAGGATGGGGAACTTTTGCCTTACTAGGAACCATCTGGCACTA
Source organism: Myocastor coypus (assembly GCA_004027025.1). NCBI lineage: Eukaryota > Metazoa > Chordata > Mammalia > Rodentia > Myocastoridae > Myocastor > Myocastor coypus. Next base: position 132,816 of record PVJA010000211.1, on the reverse strand, counting down.
TCTAGACATTGTTTTGCTTATATGAGTGAAACTGTTACACTGGGCAATTGTATCGGCACCTGGTCGATATAAGTCTAGAATACTACTGAATAAACATGAAAGATGGGAAGGTGTCAGCACATGGCATAATCTCAACTGAATGTCAATTGTGCTAAGGCTAAAAATTATAGAGTAAGAAAGTGTATAAACAGGTTGCAATATTTTAAGAAGTAGAGTAGTTATTATAGTGGAGATGAATGTGAACAGATTTTGTGTCATTGGTGGTTGTTAATAATATATATAGATTTTTTTCCCTTAAGAAATGGTTTTACGGAAGCCGGGCGTGGTGGCGCACGCCTGTAATCCCAGCACTCGGGAGGCTGAGGCAGGAGGATCGCTGTGAGTTCGAGACCAGCCTGGGCTACAAAAGTGAGCTCAAGGCCAGCCTGAACTGCACAGTGAGACCCTGTCTCAAAAAGACAAAAAAAA
>PVJA010000211.1:0-132248 GCA_004027025.1 Myocastor coypus | reverse complement strand
CCTAGAGTTGGAAAGGCTAAAACAGGAAGACCAGTATAAGTTGCAGCTATGTAGCAAGAACTTGTACCAAATTCATAAAAAAGATGTTAAAAAATCTTTTTAAAAATGCTTTTATAAGAAAAAATATTTTATTTTTGTATTTAATACTAGAACATTCATAAATAAAGTATAATTGAACCTGAGGAAAAATCCTTGGGTACAAATACTTGCCTTGGAGTTCTTCTGAGCACAAGAATGTTTTTGAAGAAGAAACTTTTCCTGCTCCTTCTTTAGAGTGTTGAGGACACACTTCAAGTTCAATAAATATTTAATCATGATAATGGGACACTTTGAGGCTGCCTGCTAGAAAAACACTGTTGTAAGCAGTTCCCTGTTAATTAGCATTCATGAGCATTAATAATGCCTGGGGACTACACGTACACTAAAAAGTTATGACATGTTTTAAAATGCAATTTCAAAATGATACTAAAAATTTCACTGCTCCTTTAGCTTTATGTTTAAAAAAATTACTTTTTTCCCTCTTTGTTTTGAAACCGTGAATATGCTGAAATTACATTTAGGAATTAACCAGCGATGAAGTTCAAGAACTTCACAAAGATGAAGAGAATGCAGGATTGGGAGAGGTCCTTCCGTCTGATTCATTGTTGAGGCCAGATTCCTGCGGTGAGTCTGAAATCCAGGAAAGTGTGTGCCTCAGGGAAGGGGAGTTGAAATTTCTAGCATCTTTGTGCAGGAAGTCAATGCTCATGCCGGGTGACCAGAGAGTTCCCACAGAGCAGCCTTTATTCGACAGTATCTACGTGTGTGTGCCATAGTTGTGGGAGTAGTGCTAGCAGCACAAGTGATCCAACCTAGTCTCTCCTTTGTATTAGAGAAGGTAGTTCTGGGGCATTTGTAGATGCAGATAGCTCCCCTATGGTGCACAGATAGTCAAAAGTGATGGGGAGGGGATTGCGTATATAAAACAGGATTATCAAAGAAATAAGTCATATTTCCTGTCTTATGGGATATAATTACGAATATGAAATGGGAGAAAATCAGAATGAACTGGATTGTGGAGGATTTGTGTAAGCCATGGCCTTGATATTTCTCTCTATCTCAAAATTAATTGAGATCAACATAATATATGTATATGTGTTTGCTGAGGGAATCTTATAGTAATGACACTTAAGTAGTTGACAACCACCTCTTACTCAGGCCTCAATTTGAATTTCTACTGAAGGGAATACAACAATTGGAAGACATAGTAAATCCCGAGGGTAAGCTAAAATATACACACAATGACCTTTCAATATGATTCTGTGTCTCAGAGTAAGTTCAAGCTAGGAAAATATTGGAGACAGATGACACATTACAATAGTTCAGCAACTCAAAGGGATATTTACTGAACCTACTGAAAACAATTACATGTAATACGAAACAAAGTTGATCATTATAACCTATGGCACAGAATAAGAATCCATGAGTCCAAGAAGATAAAAATATATAAAGTAAGTTATTAGGTAGTAAACTTTCCCTTATAGTAAAATGTTTTTTGTAAAAACTAAAATAATTTAGATAATTATAATTTTACCACTATCAAGTAATGATTAATCCTACTAACAAACATTGATGATTGCTAGAAGACATGAGTTTGATGAGCACGTTGAATAAGTGTTATCTTTTATAATAGCTATTGTGACAGTGGTAGGATGATATCCCTGTTCATTAGTAAGCATATACACAAAGAAAAACCTCATATATTATACATATATATCTTAAAATATTATTCAGCTATAAGGAGGAAGTATTGCCTTTTTAATAATGGGAAAAATTGAGAAAATACAATGAATAGCCTAGACAGAGAAAGATAAATATTGCATGACATCACTAAAATATAAAACTTTTAACAAGTTGATCTTATAAAACTAGAAAGTAGAATGGTGATTACCAAAGACTGTGTAGTACTGTGGGAAGAAGTTTTGGGAATACTGCCAAATGACATAAAATGTCCATAAGATTAAAGGAGTAATTCAAGATGTCTATTTTTTAACATAGCCACCACAGCTAATGATGACATATTATTATCTTGAAAAATGCTGTCAGCAAATGCTAACCATTCTTATCAACAAAATAACTATATAAAGCAAAGCATATTACTGGCTAGATGCACCCCTTCCACACCAAATATATTTCAGATAACATGTTATGCATGGTAACTACATAACTCTTTCAATTAAAAAAATGAATTGCAACTGGGTAATTAAACAGTCATAAAAATCCCTCCTCACAAAATACTTCTTAATTATAACTTTAAAAACAGTAATTTTTCAAAAGAGAATTACTAAAAGAGTTGCTAAATCAAGTAATCAAAGTTACTACTGAACAATCGAAATGGGGTTTGGGACAAATTAAAATCATGTGTCACAAGACAACATAATTTTGGGAACACAGCCTCACTTGTGCTGTACTCTTATAGGAAGATGCTATTATAAACTTCATTATGAGGTAAACTTTGACAAAACGAAGGCAAACACATTCTATTAATCCATTTGCCAAATGCTAAAATTAATGTCAATTTTAAATCCAGAAGAATATTGAGATGTTCCAGATGGAAGGACACAATGCAAAGCGTTGACAATTAAATAAGAAGCAAACTCACTACAATATTTTTTTGTAATGAGACTATTGAGTCAATTTGCAAAGCCTGAAGTTTTTTTACTTAGATGTTAGAAATCACGTTAGCTACTATAAATTGATAATACATTAAATATAATTAAGATGTTTTTGGTTTTGCATATTCTGTATTTGATATTGATTTTTATTGCTTATATTTCAGGTATATAACATGGAGTTTTGACATCAAATAAAGACTGAAATGATTGCTATATTTAAATATATTAACCTATCAATCACACTTCATAGTTACATTATTATAGAAGAATATTTTTAATAACAAAGTGCCTAGTCCACGATGACATTTAAATAATTCAGGACAAATAATTGCTTCCATTTTTCATACAACTTTCTCTAGATCTGATTTTTTTTTGGAGCTTGAAGAAAGAGGCACTTTTTCAAAAATATTGAAATCTCTTTAATTATCTTGCTAACAAAAAATACAGAAAAATATCATAAAGTAAACACAATGGAAAATAAATTATTGTGTGCAGGCTAGAGGTTGTCTTCTTTAAAACAAAATGCATTTTTAGTTTGACAAACATATAAATAAGCAGTTTAAAGTAAACAATATTTATTACAAGGACTATACAAAGTTTGAGAACGAAACACAACATTAAACAAGTCAAAAGTCATTAAACAGAAGTAGTACAAGTCGCAGCACATAAAGACAATATATATGCTAATTATCTTTTGAAATATTAGCAAAAACATGTAATTCTTTATTCATGGAGAACTATAAATGGGGGTTATCAACCCAAATCTGTTTGCTATAGACACAGTAAAGAAGCATGAGGGATTCAGACTGTAGTTTGAACATTAAGAGTGATGTTTAACAACCAAAAGGCAACAAATGTCTACTGAACTCCACTATGGGATGTGTTGCTGATGTAGCCCATACACATTGCAAACTTGGTTATGCATTTATTTATTTGTTCATTGTGCTACTTGGGATTAAACTCAGGACCTTGGGCTTGCCAAGCAGGCACTTATTCCACAGAGCTACCTCCTCCGAACACAGACTGTGTCTAAATCAGTCAATGCAAGGGCAACCCAAGGTTCCCTTAGGTCTGAGAGGGAAATTACTGTGGGCAACGTCTGAGAAGGGACTGAGGACAGGTCCCTTCCCCTTTCTGTAGATAGGATATGCCTGAGGGGGCTCATTTTCCACACCACCGTGTAGGAAGAAAGGAAACAATAATTTATGTTTATGCTGAGTCTTCAGTATCCTACTTTTGGGCCCAAGATATCAAAGAGCTCTGGACTCTAGGAAAGTCATTTTTGTGATTAACAATTGACATATACGGAAGAGGGAAGCTTTTCCCACCACAACTGCTGAGGCAACTTATGAACGTTGTGAATGGTTCAAATATAAAGGATGATACCAAGCTTCCTCAGAGATGCAGACTCTGAAGCACTGACGGAATTACTGATGTCTTACACTCTAGATAGGTTCCAGATTACTTACTGAAAGGTAATCACTTTGAAAAGACCCACTGTATAGGTAACACTGCGAGTAGGTTTCAGAAGTTCTACCCAAGACTTAGATATCTCCTAAACTAGCAAGATTCTAAAATAATATATATTAGGTCTGAATCCATGCAATCAACCAGACCAGGCATTCTGATAGGAGTAGATTTATTGGGGGCATCAAGGAGGCTGGCTGTCTAGTGGGCATCAAGACAGCATCGAAGAAAAGGGGAGCAGGAAACATTATAGGATTTTTCAAGGATGCCAATTATGAGCTGGAATAACCAGGTCATGGGGTTTTTGGGGGAGGGCACCTGGAACACCTGTGGGAGAGCTAATCTTGACAGGGCTACCTGGTCTGTGGGGGACCTTCAGTGTTAACAAAGGAGAACTTCCATGGTTGCTTGTCCAAGCCAAAGTCAAGTGTACCTGTTCTGTCGTTTTGGGTTTGGCTCTGTGTAGGACTAAAGGGAAGAGAGTTTGGGGGAAGTTGTCTGGAAAACTTTAAGTTCTGACCTTTCAATATATGGATGTTTCGTTGCTAGATTTTTCATGGCAATGTCATATAACAATGGATAGGCAAATAACCAAGGAAATTACAAGAATTTCAGAGGTGTTAGGATTTTGTATTCCATATTAGGTAATAATTGACCCTTATTGAGAATGTGCACATTACTAACGGAAAATGTCATCAATGTAATGTCATACATATATGTTTGGAAAAAGTGTTGCAAATATTAACATCTTGCATGTAAACATAGTGTGTAATAGCCGGACTTTTGGGAATCCCTTTGAGTAGCTAAGTCAAGTCATGTTTCGTTCCAATGAAGATGGAACTTGAAGCTCTCTGAAAAGTCACTGAATTAATCATATTATAATATTGCAAAGCATATTATAATATGTCAGTAGATGTATGCACATTAGGTAAGGGAAACTTATAGTGCTTTAATGGTGTTCAGATTTATAAGACACACTGAATATTGATTAATGACCTTCAAGCGATGGCTATGAGTCATCCAGATAGCTAACACTAACAAAACAACTACAAAGCACTGTACAAGGTTTCAGGGTAAATCCTTAGGGGAACTGACTGACCTTGTCAGATACAAAAGTTACATGCTTTGCAACATAGGTCTTATTTTATATTGGTCTTAACCATCCAGCTGAATAGTCTAACCACAAGCTATAAAGAGGAAAGCCATATTAATATGTTGAGTAGTGAAATGCTCGGGTCAACAGCTTCTGACATTGCCAGTTCTTCTGATAACTCTCTACTATTATGGCCTGTTAGACTATATATACAGATATTTTCTCTTTGTTCAATAAGAAGAAATATTTATACTAATAATGTGTAGAGAAGATATCATGTCTGCATCTTCTACTCTGAACAACTACTACGAAGACAACAATATGCAAGGTAATAATTATTGCATCTGTCTTACTAACCTGTTGTGAAACACCTCTTTATCCCAAAAAGATAGGTCAAGCCAACAAAAAATCAGCAAACAAGTAGCAGATCTGAATCAGAACTTGGAACAACTTGACTTGGTGGATATACACAGTGTTCCATCCAGCCATTTCAGAATACACATTTTTTTGAACTGCACATGGGATATTTTCTAAAATGGATCACATATTAGTCCATAGGTCGTGCTTATGGATATGCAAGAAAGTAAAAATTATCCCATGCGCATTATCTGACCATACTGTCATTAATGTATCCTTTACAGATAATCATTTCATCATGTGTAACACTATATGAGTTGCATCATTTAGCTTTGTCCTCATCCCTGAACAAAACAATACTGAATTAGATGGAAAAGTCATGGTTTAATTTCTGGAAAAGATCCATGTTAGTAGATGCATTTGCTTCATATTAACAAGTCTGAAAAAAAAATGTTGAGGGGTATAGAACTTCACCTGATTAAAAATAAAGAAGTATAAATGAGAAATTGAAGAATGAAATATATGTCACGCAGATATTTACATAAATAAACTGTAAGATGGACACAAAGTAACCTTATTTGTTAAATTGGCAAACAGCTTGAATCAGCAAAGGTCAACATGAAAATATAATGCGATAAATAATTTTTTGTACTAATTTTAAGTTCAATAGATTTTTTGTGAGACAGGGCTTTGTAGTTCAGGTTATTTTTGAACTCACTTTATAACATAGACTTGCTTTGAACTTATAGCAATTCTCCTACCTCATGAATGCTTGAATTACAGGCCTGTGTAACCACACTGGGTTTGAATACAATAATTTTTCTAGAAAAGTACAGAAGAAAATGGATCAGTGACATAGTGATACTTAATACATAAACATATATAAAAGTGTGAATCATGCTATGTCAGTGATAGATTCATGTTGGTTATAATTGATGGAAAGACTAACTTAAATACGTGTGTCAGAATCAGTAATAAACACATTTATATGTATCATTATATTAGATACAGTGATATTCCTTTATCAATAGTTTCTGTTCCTGAGTATTCAACCAATTGTAGAATAAAAATATTTGAGAAAAACATATTTGCAGTCTATATTATTTAATGTCATTGTCTTATAAAATAATGTAATAATTTCTAAAATATATTCTATGCTGTACTTTTAAAAATTTGGAGTAAAAAATAAAAAGATAAAAAACAACAAAACAAATTTAGAGTAAGTTACAGATAAACAAGAACACACACACACACACACACACACACACACACACATATATATATATATATATATATATATATATATATATATATATATATATATATATATGTCTTGAGCACTTAAAGATTTTGGTGTTGTGAGCTTTTTAAACCCAACATGTCATAGGTTCTCTCTCTCTCTCTCTCTCTCTCTCTCTCTCTCTATGTATTTTACTTATTTAATCTTAGTCTTAGGTCTTTTTTTTTAACTTCGGAGAGTAAAATTAAACATATGGCAAGGACAAAGCAACACAAAATAAAAATGGTGTGGTATTTCAAAACAAGAACAGGAAATTAAACACCCAATAAAATACTTTCAACAAAAATTTTATGGGGATGTCTAAATGGCTTATTCAGATAATTCTTTTATCTGAGAAATTCTAGTGATTGAACAGTTATTGCACATCATCCATAATAGAGGTGATTTGCAAAAATCAAACACAGGCATTATTTCCATAGATTTCTCTAGCTGATACTAATGGCCAAAATTGTAAGCACCATAAAATTTCATTCACTCATTAATAAGCTGCTCGATTGGAGCTGTCTACAAATGGAAGTTATTGAACCAAACAATAGAAAAAGGCACAATTGAAGGGAATAAGATTTCAGGCTTTTGTGCTCTTCAGAAAACATAGAAGGCACTTTATATATCATTCTCTTAGAATATCAGAAGTATTTCATTTGGAATTGAATGAACTTAATCTATTTCAGTAGAATCTCAACTTGAAGTATACTCTTTATATCATTACAGTGCTGGGGGAAATATTATCTTCTGCCAACAGAATTCTTGGCAAATGATTTTTCTAAGCCTCTGTTGAAGTATTCCATCTCTCTTATCAAATATCATTTTATCGGTGATCACCAAGTTCTCTTTCAGTTTTCCTGAGCAATTTCCCATAGAGCTTTCAATGTGTTTTCTCCTTCCCCTGCTGTTGGTGCAGCTTGGTATGTCCTGAGGTCCTTAATAGCATGGTGTACTTAGGAAGTCTTTCTGTTCTCTTAGTGTTGGTAGCAATTTACGACTTTCATCCTTTGCATTCTTCTGCCTTATTTCCAAGTAACTATTGTTCTATCTCATTCATTCTTTCTTTATGAAGATATATTGCTCATTTTAATGAACTCTTCTTAGGAAAGCCCATAGAGTAAAAGATTTTTATTTTTTCTACAGCCCCATTCATTGTACTCTAATGAATGAATTACAAAATTAAGTCTGGATTTAAACAGTAGATACAATCACATATTGTTTTCAGACTACTGTATCACATATATTCAAATTCAGAGGTTGAAGTGTAATTGACAATTCTAATGAAAACTAATGTTTTGTAGATCCCTATGGTTACAAGAATGGGCTGTATTTTTTACCTTATGCTATTTCTTTTAGTGATGTTTCCATAATGATGAGCTACCTACATTGTGGAAGCACCAGAGAAAAATACAACCACTGTGACTTGTTCATTTTGATACAGGAAAACCCTTATCTTAAATGGAGCTTCTGGATATATGAACCTGGCACTTTCGACCTGAAAACAACTGTGTAAGCACATAATCTAACTCTTCATCTTATTTTATAAAAGAGGAAATAAAGGCCAACGAAATTGAGTGACTGTTGAAAAACCATGCTATTATTAAGGAACACAGGTGAGTGAGACTTTAAATCTCAGCTGGATTTATCTCCAAACTTCTTGGATCATTCTGACTGTTTATCTGTGTTTTAAATAACTTCTTTGTGCAGAGAAAGGTAGCAGTCTGGAAAATGTCAGTACTGTCAATTGTTTATATTTATCACAACATGAAGGAGGCATTTTTTAAACAAACAAACTTTTGGCATTAGTCCTTATTCTAGTATAAATGAAATGCTTTTACTGATATCAAAGCATATACATTATTTTAATATTATGGCTTGAATTAAGAACACAGAAGATGTTAACTATATGTTACATCTCTGAGCTATATCCCAAATTCTCAAGGAATATTTCTTACTTTGCTTCATTAGTACTTTTGCTAAAGTAGGAAATTTAATATGACAATTCTGGTTTTATTTTATTTTATATTTTTATTTTTTTGAGGGACTGGGGACTGAACTCAGATCTTAGTGTTTGTCAGGCAAGCACTTATTCTACTGAGCTCTCTCTCCAGCCCCTAGTATGACAATTCTATCTAAACAGTGTATAAACTTTTCCATACCAAAAACTCATATATATAAATGTATATATATATATATATATATATATATATAATTTGAAACATATATATTTGAAATATATATATATTTGAAATATATATATTTGATATATATTTCATATATATATATATTTGAAATATATACATTTCAAAAGCATAATCAGAGGATATTCTCTGTAGAACAGGGTGTAAACTAATTGAATGTTGTTAAATTCTCTTGATGAGGTATCACTTGTATTAATTGTGTGTTATTTATGAGTTCAAGCACAATATTTCTTCCTTATTTGTGGCAAGCTGTTTTAGAAAAACATGCCTTTACACATATTTCGAGTAGCAGTGTTGTAAAGACATGAGAACTAGTTTTCTAGGAACTTCTCATGCTGTTTGCTTTTTCCTTTATTTTGATCATTCCTTTGTTGATCTTATCAAGATATCATGCAATTCAGTTTTCTCTAAAATCCTCAATAGTATTTTGTACAAGTAATGACTATGACTAGGTTCTTATCACACCTGTTTGACTCAAGGAAGTTATTTACTAGTGATAAACGTATAGAGTGTGATATTATAAAACTGCAGCACAAACCAGGATGTTCTTTTATTTTTCCTGACTAGCGTAGAGGAAAAAAAACATGAAAATACTCTATTTTTATGTCTCAGAAGCAATAACATTCTTTGCCTAATTGAAGTTCCATGATGAAATATTTTTAAATAATAAGCAATCTCAATAATCAAGTGGAAAAAGAAAGGTAAAAAGGATGCTTTAGTCAAAACAAAAGCAAACTTTGAGGTAAACTGTAAGACAGAGAACCTGAAAAATGCAAGTGTCCTTTCTCTAACTCTACAATGTGTTCAGCCATAGCAACTGTATAAGGTTTTGAACCATGACCTTAGCAGTGAGGACAAGATATTAATCAATGTTAAGATATTCTGTAATACTTAACAATCATTAAGTTGTGTGTGTGTGGAACGTGATATGATATCTGCACTGGACCCCAGGGAGCTGAGATGAACGCTGTTGTGCAGGAAGCACTTTTCGGCAGAAGGTTACAGCTACTTGACCTTCTCTTGTGGAATCTAGGACTCAGAAGAGAAAGTCCTGATTGATGATCCAAGAAAGGTGGCATAAGGATTAGATGGCTGCAACTAGAGTCCATACTCATAAGTCAAATAAGTCAGAGTCACATGTGCAAATATCTCGTTGTCTCAATACTGCAAGAACCTGAAGGGCAGGCCAAATAGCTCAGCCTATTAAAACTCCTGCAAGCAGGAGCAGGGACTGGGTTCAATACCCAAGGCCTGCAGTGCTGGCCCCACCCCCAGGGCACACTGAAATAACAATGGAGACCAAGCGAGGTGGTGTGAGCCTATAATTCCAGCCCTTATAGGCTGTAAACCAGCATATATTGAGACACTGAACACCCTGTAAAACTTCCCCTAAAATAAAAATATAGAGAGCTAGATAGACAGATAGATAAACAAATAGACAGATATTCTAACATTATAATTGTTTTGTATTTTTATATTTTTGGCAAGGTGCTTGTTTATGCTCACCAACTCCTCCTTAAAATATTGTAAATACAGTAGGCAAATACAAAAAATTACGAAGCCCTGATTACTTTGCAAGTTGCATTTTCCAAGTTCTTGCACTCGTTTTCATGTCTGTATTTCACTGTTTGATAAATGATAACTTAAAGACTATCTCAGAGATTTCCAAAATATTTTTCAAGTCAGAAAGGATTATATTAGAATAGTTTAAGAATCTTTCAGAAAATATGTAGAGGACTTTAATCTAGCAATTATACCCCATTAAGTATAATAGCGATCAAATTGTTAACAAGTTAATTGGGAAGTCGAGAATATTCCACAATAAAAATTTTTCATTACAAAGAAGTTGTAAAACCATCGTAGCTCATTTTTCCTTCTGCAGAATGAGTCTGTATGAATGATAATGAATGAATATGAATATATCTGAAAACTAAGTCAGAAGCATAAAGAATTTGATTGAAGTAATAAAATATCAATGATACTTTTTTTGTTCGGTTGCTTGTTTGTTTATTTGTTTGTCTTTTAACATATTTCATACAATGTCTCACTATGCAGCTTGGACTCACAGTGCACCTTCTGTTTTCAGCCTCTCCAGAAAAAGGATTACAGGAGTTTGCCACCACGCCCCGACTCACACACTGATTCAATGTGCTCAAAGGTGAGGCCTGTGTAGTATATGGTGTTGTGTATGAAACCCGGCTTCTGGGCTTACCTAAGCAGGTACTTCATTGACCTATCGCACTGGCCACCAAATGGCACTTATTTTGTTTTTTGTTTATTACTTTTAATAAAAAAAAACTGGGATAATTTCAAAACATGTTAGTAGTACATTTTGAATATTTGATACAATGCATATTGTTGTCCTCCTATTAGTTAAATAGAGCACAGGGTGTAGATGTTATAACTTTTCAAATCATTATTGGTACAACCAAATTTCTTCTCATTGACTAAGAGAAAGTAATAATCCAATATTTGATAGTCGCAGTCGGTTATCAGTAAAACTGGCAATGTTGGAAGCTGCTTATTTAAGCTTTTTACAGCTCAGGATTCTAATGTAGTTTTCCTTTTTATGCCATGTGGTTAAACTTTTTCTGCTGGATGGTTAAGGGCAAGTTTAAGCAAAGACTGTCTAGCAAAACATGTAACTTTTGTACCTCTCTAGGTCAGTCAAATCCCCTCAGGATTTACTTTGTAATCACGTACAGTGCTTTGTAGAACTAATGTCAGCCTCAGCCATCTGGATAAGTCACAACCATTACTTGATCAATTTGCTCTCTGTGAAAGACTGAGAGAATGTTTTCTCTCTAGGTTACTGTATTTGTCAGGGTTTTACTTAGAGGAACAGATTAGATATAATATAAGGAATGGATATTAACACCAAATATTCAATCTATAAGAAATTGTAAGATTGGCTTACAATAGCCACAGAGTCAGATGAGGAAGCGCGCACAGGGCGTCTGCATGCTCTGGACTGAAGAATTCAGTCCCGAGGCCTGGACTTCACTGCAGCACTCCATGTAAGTCTCTGTCGGCTGATGGGTCTGCAACGGAAGACTGAAGTGTCTGTAGATAGACGCTGAAGAGTCTGCGACAGATGGCGACAGACCTAAGCTGGAGGCCGAAGAGTCTGTGCTGCAAGCCAGATGATGAAGTCCAGTCTGAATGCGAAGACCGAAGCTTCTCCGACGAAGTGAAGTGTTGACTCCTCCTTCAGCCCTTTAAAAAGTCTTTTTGTGCTCAGTCATTCTGACGTGGACTCATTGCTCCCTACGGTGGAACCAATCATACCCCAGGACGGGCCATTGATCTGGTTCTAGGGAGAAATCCAATCATATCCTAGGCAGGCCCTGGTGACACTCCAGGGAAGAACCAATTGTACCCCAGAGTGGGGCTCCCACCAACAGGGAACCAGGCTGCTGAGTCATTCAGCCAAGTTGACACATTGTATCAACCACTACAGTGACTCTGCTTTGACACACTGTGTATCTTCAGTCCCTCTCCTCTATAGCCTCATAATCTCTTTGAACAGAAAACTTGGGAAATCATTGAGTTATAGGGTACTACCGCACAGGTTCTCTTATGTCCTGAGTCCTCAGTGGCCTTGAAGGGCTAGGGCCAAAATCTTGGCTATCCTTGTAGCCCTTCTTTTTCTCTAATTTTTGGTCTGTAAATTTATATTCTTAACTTTCCAGAAGAGAAAATTAGTGATACTATTACTCTACAACATAGGTACTTGAGCATAACATCACTGACTTTCTGAGTATACAACATCTTATTTTTAAACTGAAATTGGTATTTTCTATCAATCATTGATATTGTAATAAATCTCCATAGAATGTGATAAAAGTAGTTACACATTTTACACAGACATTTAGAAATCTAATTATGCACAAAATTGTAGGTGCTCAATCCTATGGCATTTTTCCCAGTCTCTTACTGTCATTAAATGCCCTTTTTTGTTTTCTTGTTAACCAATCCAATGGCACTTTTGAATTCCACTTCTTGTTTCATTTCAATTACTTAATGTTTTTATATCCTAATAGGCATTGATGGTGCTGTAGTTTCATCATTTGAGGGTTGCCTTTAATTATTATCTTTACCTACTAATTTTTACTTCAGTACCATTATTATCTTACACATATCAATTTGCCAAGCTGTTTCCTAAAGTGGTTATACTAGTTTACATTCTGACCAGCAGTACAAGGGTGTTTCTATTTCACTACAGCCCCACCGGCATTGTTATTGTTTGATCTTTTGATGTCTGCTAGTTTTCTGGCATAAGATGGAAAGAGAATGAATTCATAGAATTGGCTCAACTTTTGTGAGTTAAATACACTAAAATTATGAGAACTATGGAAAATTTAGCTGCACAAACCTGCTATTCTTGCTGAACTTGTTTATTCAGACCACTCCACATAATGAAAAACTTGCTCTATTTTTGCAAACACTTTAACATAAGTTGAAATAATAATAGTACCCAATCACAATGTCAGTGGATATGTGTTTTTCAGTGTAATTATTTTCTGCTAAGATTGACAAAATGTTTTTGGGGTTTACAATGGAGGATCAAATGATAGTTAAATGAGATCTCATGTCAGTCTTGGGGTTTGTACATGTATTTGTTTGCATAGCTGTATAATTTGCTTAGGTAGGTAGAAAGGTTACAGGCTATTCTGAGATAGTTTAATTTTTTTTTTAATTTTTTAATTTTAGATGTACCAAACTCCAGATTTTACCTCATTGGTGCTGATTAGGCTTCACCCAAATTACTGTGGAAAATGATTCATTGATAGGTGATTGCAATCAGGATAGTGATGTGCAATTTTGATTAATCAAAAAAGTTTGATTAATTTTCGTGTTGATCATAGCTTGATCCCATGCTAGGCTGAGCTGCTACGTACTGTCATTTGGGATGAGACGTATTGCACTGCACACAGAGCACTTTTTGAAGTTCTCTCAACTTGAAACTAAAATTATCCAACACTTCTAGCAGTTTCAACTGAGTAATATACATTTCAACTACTTTTATGAATGTATGTCCCCCTAACTCATTCAAATATTTGTAAATCTCAGTAAGGAAATGTGTTCCTAAACACATTATATTTAATCACTCTATTTCCTTCCTTATTTGCATTAAAATACTTTATCTTGAAAGTATTACTCACATATGGCCATGTTGCTACTATATTAAGTATAAATCATATATTTCTTTTTACCTATATGTATATTGTGTTCTCCCAATTCTATTCAGATAAGATCTTCATACCCTGAGGTAGAAATAATTGGATGTGATCAACGTTGACCATTACAATTAATAAGTAGAGTTTTCCTAACCTCTATTTATTATGCAGTCTTTTTGCTAATTTTGTAATATAATCAGGATTGCTGATCTCTGCAGATGTTTCACTTTTTCTTTTCTTTTTTTTCTCTTTTTCCTGTATTTAAGAGAGGGGATACAGAGTCTACAGGGTCTCACTATGCAGATCGAACTCATAGTAATTCTCCTGTTTACAGTTTCCCAAGCGCTGAGATTCGAGGTGCACAGACTATTCCCAGTCTCAATCACCATCTCAGTGCATCTCATAGGTGAAGCTAGCACGGCATGCTGGGGATCGAACCCTGGCCACTGTGCTGTGCTTAAGTAGGCACTTTAGTCCACTGAGTTGTCAGGCAAGTCCTGTTTCACTTTTTCTTAAATCCTTAATTTTAACCTCTACATTGATTCGTACATAATGAAAGACTCTCAGTTGGTTCAACTAGTTGCACTTTGAGTCATCCCAAAGTTAACTTATGTCCACATTTGGGTCATAACGGAAATCACTCCTAAAGGACAACTCCCTCTCATTATTTACAGACACAGGACTTATCCACCTTTATTGACACCATTTTACCGTGCTCTATTATTGTCCAGAATTACCATTTGCACTAAGTAACATCACTGTTAATGTTGTGTTTGTTTCTCAAGTCTTTTTCACCTAAATATGAACTCAGAGCTTTTGTATCTTATTCATTTCTGCACTTCTAGTGTCAAGGGCATGAAATGATCACTAATGGATGTTGAAAAGAAAAGTTGAATGAATAAATGGATGAATGCCTCAGTACTCCCTCAGAACTCTCAGTTTTATTTAATGATCCATTAAAGCTTATCTACTTTGTGTTTTTCACAGTATCTAAGGATTCATACTTTTTAACCCTCAGTGTATTCTTTGAATCAAAGTCTTCTGAAGACTGTGTCCTTCAGATGCGTGTGTCCTATTTATCATATGCCTAAAGCTGTCTTTTAAATTTTTCAAACAGAATTAATAAGAAGGACAGTAGAGACAAAATGTCCACAAGCATGTGTACAGTTCTGCTGCTTATGCCTTGTTACATTTGGACAAATTCCTCAGGCTTGAAGCGCCTGCATTATCATCATCTACTTTAATTGTACTAAAGTGCCTCATACACATTTTGAGTATTACTGTTAGATGTCAGGCTTAGAACACTACTTGACTGATAATAAATACACATTAAAGGTTGATTTTTATTTTTATTTTAAGAAAGTACGGATCCCTTGACTTTGCAATTTTTCAAGAAGGGAAATGAGAGGGAAAAGAAGAGAGAATTGGAGCATTTAGATGTTTTCTTTAATCTATTGTATTAATACTTTCCTATCACCTACCTATATTTCTTACAATAGCATATAAAGAATGTATACTGTCTTTGCAAAGTTCTTTGCTTGATTGTTTGTTTGTTTTGGTATTTTAGGAAATGGTCTACAGGGTGTTCGGGGGCTCACTACTAGACTGTCTTTCAGTGATCTTCCTGTTTACAGCCTCCCAAGAGTTGGGAGTACAGGCACACGGCACCATGCCCAGTCTCATACACGTCTCAGCATGCCCCAAGGGCAGGCATGGCACGGCAAGCCTGGGGATCAACCCCTGGCACCTGTGCCTGCTTGCAAGCGCTCTCATCTGCTGAGCTATTTGGCCAAACCCGCAATATTCTTATATGCTGATCATTTTTATTTGCAAACACAAGCACAAAATGGTAAACACACTGGCTGAAAGATCCTAGCTTTTAAGATTTTATTGTAATAATGTACACTTCCCATTCAATACTTTTAACTAAGACTTTCACTCTTACTCTTCATCTCTGACTACTGTATTTCCTGAGTAAATTGTTCTGTTATGAGTGACATAAAAGCCTTAAAACTTATAGGTAAAATGCTCCTTGATCCTATAAAACGTATAAAGCATTCAGAATCATTCATGGAGTCCTCTAGAGAACAAGGAAATAAAACTTTCCATTCCAACATGTGGAAGTCATTTACAAGACAAGATGTAATATTAGTTCTAGTTTAAGAGGAAAGCAATGTTTATGCTTCAGTATCATAGATACTCTTCCTGTCATGTCCTACTATGAGGTACAGGGAGATAGGTTGTAAGGATCAAATGTAATACAATAAGAGTTGATTTAAACGGGTCCTTACCTATGTATAACAATATTAATAATGGGCAATTAACTTAAAGATAAAGAGAAAAAGAATAACTTGGGCCAGAGCACATCACTAAGACACCAAGGTACAGAGTAGGAAGCAGAAAAAGAAGAGATATATCCCTCAGTTCATTATGGTGGGCTTTACTGAGCTTATTTTAAGGTGCAAAGGAACAGGAAAATCGACAGCACAGCCGACACCACTACTGTCTAAGAGGCAGGGCAGTGGGCACCAGTAAGACAATGAATGGTAATCATCTTCAGACACATTAAAGGCACTGAATTCAACATGAAGATGAAAGAGGCAGTTGTTATAAGTATCAGGGTTTGTGATGCAGTCTGAGGCACAGCCTCTGCCTTCTTTCACCTAATTTCTGTTGACTACTTGGTTATATTATCAAGTTGTTATCCTTGTATATGCACTTGCTGCAATGCATGTGCTATATACAAGACAAAAGTTATTGGTAGGTAGATCTTTAATCTTCATCAAATGTTTTTGTCTTCTTGCCTATGGACTATTATTAACAGAATTACATTCATGCACTGTCTTTAAAATTAGAAGAGTTGAAAATGTATTGATTGTAGTTATCAGTGCATTAAAATATTCAAAATCATTAATTAAACAAATTAACATAAATTCATCGTTTATAAATTTCTTTCCCTTTTTTAAAATCTCTTTTACATTGAACATTTGCTGTGTCATGAACTCATACAGTCAGTGGTTTATTTTAAAAAAGGAAGAAAACTCCCAACCACAAGTTTATGAGAACATTAAATCTGGTGATGACTTTTCAAAACTTTTTTTTTAATGTATTTATTACAGGGTTGAGTGTCTCACTACGCAGATCAAACTCATAGTGATCCTCCTATTTTCAACCTCTGAAGCACTGGGATTACAGGCATGGGCCACGACATCCAGTCTCAATTACTCTCTCAGTGCTCCCTGGGGCTGGGGCCAGCATAGCACACCAGGGATCAAACGCTAGCCACCGCACTCTGTCTAAGCAGGCACTTTAGTATACTGAGTTATCTGGCCAGTCCTAGAAGGTATTTCTTTTTATTATCTCTATAATGTATATGCTGCTATAATACATTAGCCTACAGAGAACTACCACAAGAAAATGTTGAATAGCAAGATAAATATTTTATAAAATTTTGATGAAGACTTGTTAAAATAACATGAGGGCAGGAACTAAGATTATTTTATTAAATGAAATATGATACTATATAATTATCAGAGATGAACTGAATACATTAACAACCAAAACTTAAAATGCAAATATATTTCCATGTAAATTGCTAATATATACTATTATAAAAGCTTCACTTCTTTAGTTCTGAGGAGCTTCTGACAACTCAGTAGTTATTAGAGATCTCTAAGATTCTGCATTGCTATAAATATTTAGAAATCATTTTCCCATTGCTCATTTTCCTAAACATAGTGTAACATTGCTTTTATTGATGCAATTGCTGCTTTTGAAGTTTTTATAGACCTCCTTTTAATAATCAAATGGAAAACTGAACTAGGTTTATATGAGTATTGAGGTTTGTATATAAGTTCTAAAATATTATGTGATGGAAAATAATAGACCTTGGATATCAAATTGTGTTTGTATGTTTCTAAATAAAAACATTTTAGTTAAAACCTTTTCTAGGACCCTACATTCATCGCTATGTTGATACTTAGCAAGCGAGTTAAAGGAAATTAAGGCATGTATCATATTTTTAGTCTAATAATAGCACTCTTAAGACATTATAAGTAAATGGATCTGGTGCCAATTTTTTTTTTTGTTTTTTAAAATTAATTAATTAATTTATTTATTTATTTTGGTGCTGCCTGAACTTTTCATTTCCCAGGCAGGCACTTATGCTTCTCAACTATCTCTCTGGCCCCCAATTTCTTTTCATTGACTTTATTGAGAATCAATAATTCAATAACATCTTAAAAGATGTAGAAAAACATTGAAATGTGGAAGATATAAGATATAGACAAACTGAATTTTATAGAAATATTTCTGAAATGAATACATAACATATTTATAATATATTGTATATTATAAATAATTTACAAACTTAAATGTAAAAATCTATAACGTTAAAAATTGTCTAAAATAAAAATGAAGAAGAAAGATTTTACAGATCAGTTGTGTAATAGTCCACTAGGTGCCAAAATCAAGAAACTTATATTCATGTAGTTAGAATTCTCAAAATGAAAGAGGTAGGCAATAGATATTTAAAGATTTAAATTTTCTAAATTTAGTTGAAATTATGGCACATTTCCAATAAAAATGAACTTTTTGCGTAAGAAGTATGAATAAAATCATACCAAGATACTTAAAAAATGAAACTGTCAAAAATAATTGTAAGGAAATAATTATTAAACCACACATATAAAGAAAAAAATATTAGCTATGGAAGATGAAAATTACATAACATCTTCTTCCACATTAGAAGAAAGAAAAAAAGACCAAGTGGTTAAGAAACTAGACTAATTAATTCAACTGACTGAAAAAATAATATCTAGGGCTGGACAAATAGTTCAGCAGATTAAAGAATCTTCAAGCAAGTGCAGAGCCTGGGGGTTCCATCTCCCTGTCTGCAGGGTAGAGTCAGCCCCTGGGAAGCACTGAGAGGGCAATTGAGAGTGGGCATGCTGGTACTGATCTATAATCTCAGCTCTTAGGAGGCTGTAAACAGGGGATCACTACAAGACCAACATAGTACTGAGACACTAAACATGTTGTAGATCCTGCTCCCCAAAAGAAAAGAAAAGAAAGAGGAAGGAAGGAAGGAAGGAAGGAAGGAAGGAAGGAAGGAAGAAAGAAAGAAAGAAAGAAAGAAAGAAAGAAAGAAAGAAAGAAAGAAAGAAAGAATAACAAAGACCATAATCCAGAAGGCAAGAGAAGTTGCTATATGATCCTGGACAAAGAATAAAGAGCTCTCAAAATAGTAGCCATGCAGGAGTATGTAAAATATAATTATATTAGATGACCCCATTTAAAAGGTAATTGATTTGTACAAAATAGTTATCAGTCTTATGTCAGGTTATATATATATATAGTTTTTCATATACGTGTGTGTATGTGTAAAAGACAAGGAAGAAGTGATATAAAGTCAATGGAATACGGAAATATAGATTTTAAAGTTTCTAATAGTAGGAGAAAATATCACATCATGTATTATAAGTAGATTGTAATTCAAAGATACAGTATAAATAATAAAATAAAATTAAACGATATTCAGAAAATTAATTATTACTTAATTAAAATGAAACATTTCAAAGAAACATTCCAAAATTATAATTAAATCATGACACCAACTAAAAGGCGAGAATATTGAGTCTCATTTGTATGAATCTGTGATTCTGTACTCGCATAGATTTGAGTAGGTTAATGTATATAAATAAAGTCAGCTAAGTGAAATTTTTCATAAGAAAAGGATTACTAAGAATAAAACATAACATAAAGACTGGAATGATAAATATATGACCAGCACTTCTAATAATTTGAGGATAAGATATTGAACAAAGGCCCCAATTTTTTTTTTCAAATTTGTAGCAGAGTTTTCCTCACTATTTATCCTATTTTTAAGGAGTACAATTTAGAATTTAAAAAAAAATAATAAAAATGATAGAGAATTTCGCTTAACAAAGTAATATGAATTTCAAAGTATTTGTTATAATACATGGTGCTGTCTTCCAACCAGCTATTCATATCACCATATATGTGCATGTAAAATTGGAAGAATAAAGAGAAAAGAAATGTATAAGAAGTTAAGAATAGAAAAAGTACAGTTGAGAAAAAGAGATAATCTAAGCATTATCTGTTCCTTTCCATAGACCGGCAGAAATGCACAGCACAGTTATCCAAACCATCCTGCTTACATACCTAGATAAGTCTCTCCCCCACTCCCTCTCCTATCCTTCTCCTCAGGTCAGCAATTCTTTCCTTTTGAATAAGCTCATTCCCTTCGCCCAGTATCTATTGTGCTCTTTAGATTCTATTTTTCTTTCAGGTTCTTGCACCAAGGAGACAATACAATGTTTGCACATGTGGGTCTGATTTATTTCACCTGAGAGTGAAATCTGATTTATCCCACTTAAGGGTTTCTTGCTAGTTGCATCTGTCTACTGTCTCAAATTTATCCTGTCTCATAACTGAATAATAATTCAACTGAAGTCTGAGCGTGGTGTCACACCCCTCTAATCCCAGCACTTGGAAGGCAGGAAACAGGAGCATCGCCATGACTCATAGCTGCATAGTGAAACACTTCATAATTAATTAATTAATTAATTAATTAAAATTAAATTGAGCAAAAAGTAACACAACTTGATCGATTCTTCACTTGATCTATATCTCAGTAGTTTCCAGTAATTAGTTATGATTAATTGTGCTGCCTTAGACATGGCTTCATATATATCACTGTGGTAAGCCCACATTATTTATCTTCTTGAATGCTTAATTTCTTTTTCAAACTTCATTGTACCTTGTGAGTTCTAGTAGCTTCTCCGTTTTCCTTCCTGAAGATATATCTGCTGATACTGTCACCAAAACACGTCATTTCCTCATTCGTGGTCACTGCACTTCACTACATAAAACCAGTGGCATCTTTTCATCATCATGATAATTCCTTTTGCTTTGCTCTTGTCAAAGCTTCTCTTAAAGTGAACATATGTGCAATGTTTGAAATGCATAATAGCTTAATAAAGAAAGAATGTAAAGGAAATAACTATTTAAAAAGACCTCTCAGAAAAATATTTTTGCAAGATAGAAATCATTGCCTTGTACATCTAGATAAAACCCTTTAATTTTAAAGGTAACTCAATCAGTTTTGTGAATATTTGTTTTTCATTGTAACTACTATCATCTACATCTTTAGTTTCTTTTATTTTAGGCTACTAATTAGTGTAGAGTCAGGAGGATAGAAGTTTACAAACTTAAAACAACTATGTATCTCTTCCTGAAATACAGGAATTCTCTTATTCAAGAAACTCTGAAAAAGGTGAGTTTCATTTATTTGTTCATGAACCTTTTGTATGCGTTATATTCTTTGGCCCTTTAGGACTCATCAAAATAAAAATAGCCTTACTTCTAGGAACAGGGTGCTTGAAAATACACAATAAAGTGCTTCCTTTGTGGGAAATTTTATTGAAGTCCAATGTTCTTTGAACTAAGAAGAACAAAATTTATTTTTTTTAAATACTACAAAATCTTATGATATGGGAGCTTTATCTTTTGCCATGATCAAAAGCACTTGCTTTGAACAAGGGTATACTGTGTATTTCTACTATTTTCTTCACAATCAGAACAGACACCATGAAAGTTTTTTTGTAGAATATCTTCAAAGAGGTAATGTCCGTATTAGGATAAGTTTCCCTGTCTGAAAAACAAATTATTTTCAGGTGAGTCACTTAGTTTCTGATGAAAGAAATGGTGAAAAGAAAAACAGTATCGCCAGTGAAAACGAAGAAACAAGGTTGTTAAGATTCCATGCAAAGAGTTGTATCTTTTATTTCAGCTTGTTTCTTCCTTTCTTTCTTTTTTTCTTTTTCTAATCTTTCCTTAGCAGGTGTTTTTCCAGCAAAGAAAATAATTGAACCGAAACTTTCATAAAAAAAATAACCACCGCAAGAGCAACAACAACAAAAACCAAATTATAGTGATTTCATAAATCTTGTCTATCTTTACTTCAAAGATAAAACATATTTGAACAGAGAAAAAAGTCGGTATGACTAAATTATAGCTAAAATTTGGCAAACGCTTATGTCAAAACAAGAATTAAAACACTGAGACCTGCTTCCCACTCTCCACACTGTGAAATATATATATTTTTAACTGTAAGTGCATTATCCTTCAGTTCAAATTTTTTTCTCGACTTCTTTTGCTGCTAAATTCTGAATTAAATATTGAAAAACAATACCACTCTTGTCAAATGGTTTGTCTGTAGAAACCTTTCTAACCTGACCTTCATCCTCTATTAGACAAAGGATTTATAGTAATAGCATTAAATATTAATGACATTATTTTTTCTATCAGAGTGAAGTGCTGTAACCAGTTACCACAGATCTATTAGTTTAAAATAACAAAAATTTATTATCTTGTAGTCCTGATGCTTAAAATCTGAGCATTACTTCACTGGGCTAAAGTCAATGCGTGGACAAAATGTGCTCTGCAGCTGTGCAGGACATTTTACAGCCTTTGGAAGCCCCCTACTTGCCTTGACCCAGGGCATGGCCTCCTACTTCATCTTCAAAGTCTAGAATCGCTCTCTGGCAGCTTTTATCATCCTGGGTACTGCTTTCATCAACGACTGCCTGCCTGCTTTCCCACTTTTTCTTCTTATACTAAGGCCACCTGTCTAAACCAAGATAACTTCTTGCTCTCAAGATTCTTACCTTAATCACACATCTATCCTCTTTGCACATAAATTAACATATTCACAGGTTCTGATACTTAGTCATAACTATTGCTAGTGTGTGGGGTGGGTAGGATGTCATTATCTGGCTTACTGCAAATACACATATGAATAGAATATTTAAGCATGCTCCTCTGTTTCATTTACCTAATTTTTTAATGGTACTATAATGACAAAAAACACATGGAGGGGGTCTGTATTCATTTAAATTGCTGTCCCCACATTGCATAGCTGTGATCTAATGAGATCTATAAATTTTAATGGCTATTTTAATGTCCTTATGCATTTAACACTCCAAGTTAAGAGGGACTTTTGAAGCAAGGTAATAAAATATTTTAGCAGATTTTTTCTTTTTTACATTAAGATCACATTAAGTATTTTCAGTAATGAGCAAAGGTTGCTTTAAATCTTTCAACATATTTTCATAATGTGCTACATTTTACAGATGACGCAAATGAAGTTTTCGAGAGATTAATGAATTTACAAAAATGAACAGCTAATAAATAGTAAAGTCCACACTTGGAGACAGCCCTCTGCTTCCTGAGGCAGAGCTTTGAAGGCAGGGCCTGCTTTGTCAACAATAATGTTTTCTGTGAATATATTGGGTGAAATATCTTGATCATCTTTTCAAATCTGTTGGCAATGAGTAATAACTTCCGGATTATTTTCATTTTGGAGTGTCAAGCAAATGTCCTTATGCACTCTTACATTTAAACACACTTTGATACTTCATTTTGAATTGAAAATAAATGAATTTCACTTTTAACTTTATGCTGATGTCTATTTCCCAAACTATTTTATACTATTTAATGAGACAATATAATATATGTATATATATACATATAAATATATATACATATATGTGTGTGTACTAAATAGTCATTTTTTCTTTGAATT
Organism: Myocastor coypus; assembly: GCA_004027025.1. NCBI lineage: Eukaryota > Metazoa > Chordata > Mammalia > Rodentia > Myocastoridae > Myocastor > Myocastor coypus. The sequence continues at coordinate 108,404 of PVJA010000211.1, read as the reverse complement.
ACAAAGGTTAAAAAGAAAATGGAGTATAGGGCCAGCCATATAGTTTAGCAGACTAGAGTGCCAGCTTAGGCAGGAGGAGGGACAGGGTTCAGTCCCCAGCATCACAAGCTATGCTAGCCCTTCCCCCAAGGCACACTGAGACGTAGACTGAGGCTGGGTGTGGTGGCATGTGTCTGCAATCCCAGCACCTGGGAGGCTGAAAACAGGAGGAACACTGAGTCTGGTCAGTGTAGTGAGAGCCTGTAGTCCCTGTATTAAAAACATAAAAAAGAAAATGGAATACATCTCAGCAATTAGAGAGAAGTCATACAGAAATGGAATGTTTTTTATATTTTTTTCTATCTTAGGAGTGAATTTCTGCATGCTGAACGTTTCATTTGCCGTAGGCCCCACAGATTATATAGGGATTTTAAATCCAGGGAATGCTGAATGGTGAACAATACCAGTAGAGTAAAAGCTAGAGCGAACTAAACCATGGTTATGAAGAAGTTGTAATAGAACCTCAGCATGAGAAAATCTTAGTGGGCCTGAGGAGATAGTCAGGAAGTCTCAGTGCCTCCCTGGCAGACACCAAGTCTTGCATTTGATTCCCAGTATGGCATGCCAAGCAAGCCCGGAACACGGTGTGGTGGCAGCCCCATAGGCGCAGCAGTAGCAGGAGGGCTGAAACTCCTGGATCACAGGAATCCAAAATATGTAGGGTGACTATATATATATATGATAAAATCACATATGTGTGTATATGATAAAAGCACATGTGTATATGTGATAATATATATATATGATAAAATTCGGCAGTTTTTCCCACCTAACAGAGGTAACAAAGAAGAAATTTGTAGGCATTGGGATTCTAACAGGACCGGGAAAAGACAGCAAGCACTGGAAGAAGTGGCTTTGTTGTTGCTTAGTTACATGTATCAGTGAGATTATCTTTGGGGAGTGATAATTACAACTAGTAAAGCAGAGAACATTTGCTGCTTTATTTTTAAAATATTTTTATTTATTTATTTATTTATTTATTTATTTATTTATTCATTACTTACTTACTTACTTATTTGGTACAGGGTCGGTCTGCTATGCAGTGTGGACTCGTAGTGATCCTCCTGTGTCAGGCTCCTCAGCACTGATATCACAGGCATTCACCACCACGCCTGGTTCTGGTGGCTGGCAAAGAGCTAGGCTAGCACCTCATGTGGTACCAAGATGAGACCAAGTTATCTCCCCCAGCCCCCATTTACTGCTTCAATAGCATGGAATTTGACCACATTTCTAACAAAATTCATTCACTAAAGAGTTTAAGTAACTTATTTTAATGTACATTGGCATTATATTATATATAATATTGTATATTATATATAATAATATTATTAATATTATATATATAGTAAATAATTATATTCTTTATGCATTATTGGACCCTGAAGAAGCTCATTTTACTTTTGTTTTAGGCACTTCCCTCCAGCTCTCTCCCGTTCTGTCTAGTGCTTGCCCTTTTTGATGTGCACAAAACCTACCTCCCCATTTCCTCTTATCTACCTTTTATTTTACTCTTCGTTTATACTTGGAGGTCTCTTGTGTAGGAGCAGCCACGTGCGGTCTAGCTTATGTGTCTGATTTATTGCACCTGCTACTCGGTCTCAAGGTTTTTCATTTTCCTACAAGTAACTCCTTTGCTGCCGCAGAGTTGACCTGCACTGCCCATAAGTACCACGCTTTCTTTATCTGTGTATCCACTGATGGGCACAGAGGCGGCACTGTACATCAGTTCCTTACAGAACTATTAGGCACTATCCATTTTAGTCATGCTCATCATCTTGAGGGCTATTTTTCACTCCCAGAGCAATTCTAAAGTAAAGTATACTTACCATACTTAGTGAATAATAAAGGTACAGGCTAGGAATGTTGAGGACTTCAGCAGCACAGCTAGGCGTCAGCACAACTGGTCAGGAAATGCACATGTGTGAGTAAGGTCACTTCGTAGGCTTGACTTCCTCATCTCCAGGGAGCTTTTCTTTCTGGATGCTCTTATTGCTGTTAGCAAGTTTTCCTGGTGGTGCATGCCTGTAATCCCAGCACTTGGGAGGCTGAGGCAGGAGGATCAGTGCAAGTTCGACACCAGCCAGGGCTAAAAAAGTGAGCTCAAGGCCAGCCTGAACTGCATAGCTAGACTCTGTCTAAAAAAGACCAAATATATATATATATATATATATATATATATATATATATATATATTTCTTAACAATATGATTCAATTTCTTTAATTTTTCCTATATTCCTATAATGATTATAGATAGATAGATAGATAGATAGATAGATAGATAGATAGATAGATAATTTTATGTTCAGTATCAGGGAACAAACATGAGACCTTGTGTTTTCCAGGCAGGTACTTAGGCTGCTTAGCTGTAAACCCAAGCTCTGTAAAAACATTTTGTTTACTCCTCAGAGTTCCAAAGCTATCTCCAATGTCCCCTTTTTCTATTCATGAATTTTACCATGATTCTTCCATTTTACAGTAAATATCAGAATTAATAAAGCCGTCCCACCCAATATTTTCATACCTTAATTCCCTTACCTGTGTGCTGCCCCTTCTATTCTAAATCCATGGGAGCTATGGGTGGGTCCTGTTCTTCATCTTTCTATTACTGTGATAAAATGCCTGATATTAACTGGTTCAAAGAGTAAAGAATGATTTTGGTTTACATTTTCCAGAGTAGCCACTGTCTGGTCTACTATCACCAGATTTTGGGTCTATGGCGCAGCTAAACAATGTTTACACTGAAATTCTGTAGCAAAGAAAATCTGCTCACCACATGACAGGCAGGAAGTAATATAGGAAAAAATCCAAAGAGGAAGAGGCTGGGACCAGCACTAGGCTCCTGGCCGCGGGGTCTCGTTTCTTCAACTGGCCTCCAGCTTCTGTCACTACCCCCTAGCCCTAAAGGCATCGGTTTATAATCTCATTCATGGATAAAGATGCTCCAGAATATTTTCTGTTTCAATCCTCTAGGGAGTCCTGATTCATTCTTTTTACCAGAGAATGGTATCAGGGATCAAGATCTGGGAACTTACTGTGCTCATGGTTACTATGGTATCGTAATTTCTAGTCCCTTTTTGTTGGCAGACCAATGAAAGCACTGTGTACATACTAACTCCCTTATGTGCATATGTAATTGGTCCTTTGAATCAACAGATACAGCAGCTAAGAATTGAACTAACAGTGGATAGAAAACATATTTAAGATTGAACTCTTAGGGGCAACCCTCTAGGGTCCCCCTTGTGTCCTTTTCTTGGACTGAAGCTTTGTTTCAACCAAGAAATATTCTGCTCTTTTAAAAAATAAAGGTTTACTAGTTTTGTATTCTTTCTTTCTTTCTTTATTTTATATATGTATGAGTGTGGCTCTCTCAGCCCACCAGAGGTGTGCAGGCAGCTGGCATGGCATACAGTGCTGGGGATCAAACTGTGGTCCCTGTGCTTGCCTAAGTAGGTGCTTTAGATCACTAAGCTATCTCACCAGCCCCTGTACTTTTTACGTATTGCTATTCCCTATAACATCAATATTTTCCTAGCCTTATATTGTATTACATAATGTGTGGAATCCAAAGAAGTTCTTTTTCCTGTTCAACCATGCTCTTCTCTTTTATCGAATTTCTTCCCATCCTGCTTCACCGCTGCTCTTCCTAGCCCACAATAAGCCTCATTCCACTTGCTTCTGTGTTGCCGTCAAGGGGGAACACGTGACTTATTTCTCCTACCATAATCTTGGTGCAAATGACAGTGTTTTATTTCAACTTTTGATTTTCTTAACGGTGTCTTTCACGGACCAGAAGCTTTCAGTTTTAATGAAGTTCTCCTTTTTTTTTTTGTCATTTAATGAAATATAGTTTTCCATTCTCTGATTGTCTTTTGTTCTTAGGATGTATGGGATCCTGTTATATAACATAAAGATGTGCTGTTAGGCTTTATTGCTCCTTAGAATGCAATGATATAAACATATTGATCTGTTCCTATGATATCTTCATATTAGCTTACTGTCTGGTGCATGGACACATTAAATAAATGGCAGAGGAAAACGTGAATGAATGTATAAATACACAAATAGATAAATACAGTGTGACACACACCTGCAACTCCAGCACTAGGGAAGCTGGGGCATGAGGACAACTGAATTCCCAGCTTTGGCAGGCTAAAACTGAGCACAAAGCCCGATGGAAATGCAGAGTCTGCAGAGAGTCTGCAGATATCCTGTCTCAAACAAAAGAAACAAACAGAACAAAACAAAAAAGTTAAGACAACAAAAGTAAAGATTAACTCATGTTCTGAACTAACAATTTATACATATTTAGCATGTATCACTATAAAAAATATTTGGACTATGTACATATTTCAAAATTAAATATGAAGAATATAGAATTTTATTTTTCATTTTAAAAAAGCTCTGATACAATATATCTGTGAATATATAAAACTTTTATATATGAGATATACACATACATTCTACTATCCTAATATGATTTTTTGTGTATTATAGGGAAGGTCTACTGTCCTAATATAAATTATAAGATAGATAAAAGTTTAACTTTGTAATCAGAACCAACAGATTTTAAAGTATTTTCTTCTAAAAAATAGTCTTCTAAAAGCAATAGTCTTAGAATTTGAAAACAATTGCTTCAAATCATTGTTTCAATATTCACATTAGTTGTTGTTTGCGCCTAGATAATCCCCAAAGCCTTATGCAATCCAAGTGGAAAAGCGTTTCGAAAGTGGCTGAATCTAGAGTTTGGCACTGGTTAGTTGTCTGCTGCGGGGATTGGGGGCATGGCGCACCGTTACGAGGGTGGATGTCTCGCCTGCAGCATAAGGAAGGAAAGGAGGCTTTCTCCTTCTTTTCACCCTGTAGTTCTTGTTTCTTTTGCTGTTGTCTGCCACCGAGAACTGTTGCTCTCTGCCGTGTGCCACCCACCTTGCAGCCAGCTGGTTATAGATTGAACCCTTTCCAAACTGAATCCAATAAACCTCTCCCTCCTTAATTTACAACGCTGGGTGTTTTGTCTCAACAACAAGAAAAAAGCAACCATTACACTATTTCATATAATAGGATGGTCATAACCTCATTTAGGCCTTTCAAAAGTACAATTACAAATATCTTCTAATGCGTTTAGTGGAGGGCATCAGTCACGGGGATTACATTGCCAAGTCTTTTCGGTGTAGCCTTTCTCCTTTCATACCTTTTATTAGCTCTCTTTCCAGTGTATCAGGTTAGGTATTTGCCTCACTTGAGAATAATTTACAACCTGTCCATCAATTTCACTCTGCACATCTTAGGGACAGTAGAAATTCCATCGTAAATTAGAGGAAGAAGGGACTGAATTTTGGTCTGTGGCAAAAGAAATCATTTTGTATAATATAACTTACATAGAAACGCTCAACTAGAGAGCCTTGGGTCTTAGAGTTTATAAAACATTGTTTATATTTAACAAAGGAAATGGACTTGGGCTTGTATGCGTGGATGTGCGTGCAGCTCAACAAGTGCTCTCCCACCTCTCCTCACCACCCAGCCCCTGTGAGCGCAGCCTTATTTGGGGATCAGCCTGCAGTGCAATTTATTACTTGTTGTTAAATTGCATTCAGCTGGTCCCTAAACCCAGTTACTATTGCTATCCACTTAAGAAGAAACAGCTCCAAATATTGGGGGGGGGGCACCAGATGAAAGTGAGGGCAGAGACTAACATGGTGAAGCCGATCAATGATCCAAGAGATGCGGACAGTCTTCTGAAGCCGGATAAGGCAAGAAAAGATTCTCCTCTCTCGGCCACCTACGGAGCATGGCACAAGGAGCACCTTGATGTCTAATTTTTAGACTCAAGAACAGTGAGAATTTATATCTGTATCTCTATCTATGTCTATACCTATATCTATCTATTTCTATCTGTTGTTCATTGTTTTATTTATTTTTTTATTTTTATTTTTATTTTTTTATTTTTTTATTTTTTTTTTGTCTTTTTGAGACAGGGTCTCGCTATGCAGTTGAGGCTGGTCCTGAGCTCACTTTCGTAGCCCAGGCTGGTCTCGAACTCGCACCAATCCTCCTGCCTCAGCCTCCCGAGTGCTGGGATTACAGGCGTGAGCCACCACGCCCGGCTTGTTCATTGTTTTAAAGCTTTTAAGTTTGTTGTAGTTGTCAGAGTTGTCCTAGAAAGCAATGTTGTTATGCACCTATCCATCATCACATCTATGTATGTATGCGTCCGTCTGTCTGTCTGTCTGTCTATCTGTCATTATGATCTCTCTCTCTCTCTCTCTCTCTCTCTCTCTCTCTCTCTCTCTCTCTCTCTTTCTCTTTTTCCCTGAATCTTAGCCTTTACATTTTTTGGATGCTATTTATACATTACTTAATAACATTATGATATTAGGTCATAGGGGGCTGGAGAGATGGCTCAGTACAATAAGCACTTGCCTGGAAAGCACAAGTACCTGAGTTGCATCCCCAGGTCTAAAAAAAAAAAGAAAGAAAAGTAAAAAATCATACTCGAATTTGACAAATACTGTGTATAACAGGATTTCCTAAGTATTTTTAAACAGAAATGCTAACTAGAATTAGCACCGTTATTTGTAATTTTCATCTTCAAAACATCACATTACTCTGGATAACTGGCAAGCTACACTGCAGGGTTGCATATACTGGTTCTTTTATTGCCAGGCTTTGGTTGCCAATAGTAACACTATATTTGAAGTGAAGTTTTCAATGTAGAGTTAAATATTCATTTTATTTTAGGATGTTTAAATATATTGCCATATCTAATTTTTAGCAAAAGTTTTGGCACAGTTAGGCAGTCTATGAATACTTATTGAATGAATAAATACATGCAGAAATGCAGCACTTTTATATGATAATATTTCTTTGAATATTTTTGGCAGCAAAGTATAGAAGTACATTTTGCAAGTGGAAGAAAACCTGATTTTATGTCACAGTATCTGTCACCCAAAACCATACTCCATTTCTAATGAAAGCAGCTGCCTCCAAAAGGACAGAAATCAACACAAACATTTACTGGGGCCTCAAAGACCCATAAACCACTCACCAAGCACGAAAAGCCTTTCTTCTAAGAATGCTCAAATGGATTATAAAACAATACATTACTTTTATGTTCTCATGGCCCATTAAATCTTCTTTTAATGCGGTATTCGTTTGAATCAGTAAGTTTTGAGTATAGCAAAACAGTGTTCCTAGCTCTGGCTTTCATCACAATAAGGGGCTATTATTCAATTTGTTCTAACTTCTAGAATTACCACTATAAATAATATTAATTCCTGAGTTTAAAGACATCAAAATAGGTACATCATTTTTATTAGATCAAAGAAGGATTTTTAATCCATTTTCTTTGAAAATAATATAGAATCTGATTGTATGCCTAAGCTCTCTTGTTAGATTTAAGAAGCCCTGGATAAAATGCTTGAATTTCTGAGTATCACAAATGTGAGAATTTTAGGTGCACCACTTGTGAACTTAAAATACAGGAAATGCGCTTTTGTGAGGTAACCTGTCCCTTGAAGAGATATATTGAGAGGACTCTAAATGTAACTGTATTTGAAAGTAAAGTCTTGTAGTCCTAATCAAGATAAAATGGTGTTGTACTAGGAAAGGGTTAATGTAATTTGATTGCTATCTTCAGGAAAGGAGAGAACTCAGCTACAGATGGATGATGGGTGCCTTGTAAGGACACAAAAGGCAAGTACACAGGAGAAGTATGAAAAATATTCTGCGCACAAGCCAAAAAGTCTTTGGAGCTATCAGAAGCTAGAATACACAAAGAGGGTTCCCCAAGGGTGTACGGCTCTGCCAACCTTTGAATTGAGAATTATAATGTCTTTGCTTCCTGTACATAATTCGAGAAATGGAAGGACTTAAATCTAGTCAAGAATCTATCTGTTCTACCTGTTCTTACGTTTTCACCAGTGAGTGAATATTTATTACACACTGTATACAAATTTTAGTCTCTGATGCATCATGCGGATGCATCTTACAGAGGATGAGGCCTCTGCTCTCTGTCTACATATAGTGTATCTTAATTCCTTTTGTCTTGCAAATGTGTGTAATGAGCCTATAGATTTTCACTAAGTTCTCTTCTGTTGGACATACCAATTTAACAGTCATCCTGGATTCCTAAGCCAGCTTTCAATTCTTAAAAAGTTTTGTAGTTGTTATAGATTCACATTTGTCTGAATACAAAATTTTGTAAGATATTTCTGAGAAAATGTTGATTACTTTAAAAGCAGTTATTTCCTAGGACTAATATAAAAATGGTCCTATTCCCACATCATCTTCTAGTCCCAAGAAAGGCTTTAAGTTCAAGATGTCCCAATAATTGTCCCATTCACTAGGAATTTGAACTGGAAAATAATGATATTTTTCATTATGTTATAGTTTTCGGATGAGAAACACTAAGTCTCCTGGCATAGAAGCTCATAAGACATTTTCTGAGGCCCAGGTCTTTCCCATAGAAGATAATCAGAATCACTTTCTAACCAAGCTTAATTGTTTTTTTTTTTGTTTTGTTTTTTTAAAAAAAAAAAATTAGAGCCAAATTGCTGTGATCTCAACATTCCGTGAAGCTGAGGTAGGTGTTTTCCAAGTTCAAGAGAAGCTTGAGCTCCTTAGGAGCCTAGGGAACCATTCTATCAAATAAATTAACTAATTAAATTAAAATGAATGGCCACAGATATAGTTCAATGCAAAGTTCGAAGTTCCTGATTTTAATCCCTTTTTATTGCCAAATTTTAATAAATGGGAAAAAAGGAAAAGGAAAAGTCTGGTAACTACATTTTGTCTTCAGGAATTCTTTTTTCCATGTTTCTTTGAGTTTCTCTCCAGTTTATTAAATTCTACTTGGTTTTACATGCATTTTACTTTCATTAGGTGGGATTTAAGAATATATATATATATATATATATATATATATATATATATATATATATATATTTGAAGACAAGACTTTAGTAGCTAGTTTAGCTCATAACTTTTACATTCACTTTAATTCATCTCAATTCAATTTTAAACTTCAGTATAATTTACATGTTGGCCAATTAGATATTGAGATTTTGCTTCCAACTAAATATTATATGTTGTTTCATTATAGGTATTCTTTGAATTTACTAAATACTCTAGTATACAGTTGTAAATTATTGTGGACATAAAATACATTTTTACTGATGTCGGTAGGGGTTAATTTCATGGAAACTTATCCTACTGTTCATTTATAAATTGGCCCTTTACAAATATAACTATATGTATAGACACATAGACATAGAAACTGTGTAGATTGCTACACTTTTCAGTAGTGTTCTTTAGAAGTTCATTATGTCCTTGGCAGTTGAGACTCTTGTTTCGGTCTTTTATTTCCTTGCGGGTTTGTTTAGTTGCTTCTTATATTGAAAGATTACATCCCTACTTCATTTTACTTGGTCATTTTACAGTTTAACTCTGGGTATTCACTTTTTTTTTTTTTTTTAGTTTTTAGTTTTTGAGACACTTTGGCTCTGTGAAATATTATTGTAATTGCTATGCCTGTGGGCTGAAATGATCTTTAATATAAAAATCATTTTAGAAATGCATTTTTATGTCAGAAAATCTAACTCTAATGGTTGTAAATGTCCTCATCTCTTGGCCTTTTTCTTTGTATGGTATATTTTGCTATTTTTCACTTTCGCCTATCTTCTGCTTTTAATATATTGTTTTCATCCTGTACACTCAAAAGTTGAATCATTTTGAAAAAAAATATATATATGAGTCTGTTTTTATTGATTGTAGTTTTTAAACTACTTACATCTAATTTAATCACTGATATAGTGGTAATTTATGTTTTCAATTTGTAATGTTTTCTTTCTGTGTCTCCTTTTCCCTTTTGTATTTAGTTCTTATTTCCTCTTCTATTGAATATGTATTTCTTTTATGCTTTTAAAACTGTCTTCTTGGAACCCATCTGGGCCCAGCACCTACTGGGTAAGGACCCTCGGCCCACCTCCATTTTCCAGCTCTTCTCTCCCAAGCTTGATTTCAGAACCAATGTGGCATCTCGTCTGGCAACCCATCTATCTCGAGAGCCTGCTGGCTAAGGACCCATGCTCCACCTCTATTTTTCTTCTCCTCCCACCTGAGCTCCAGTCCTGGACCCATCTGGCATCCCATCCAGGATCCTTTCTGGCCTGTGTGCCTTCTGGGTAAGGACCCTTGGCCTGCCTCCATTTTTTGGCTCCTCCTGCCTGAGCTCCACTGCCAAACCCATCCAGCATTTCCCCTGGCCCGCATGGCCTGCAGGACTCCTCAACTCCACCCACAGTCCCAACCCATGGAGCCTCGCAGCAGCCAGCAGCCTGAGCTGCGGCAGGCAGCCAGGCACAACTGGACAGGAACCAACTTGCTGGATCCAGATCAAACTCGCATAGGCACTAACAGCATAACTTCACCAAAGTGCAGTGCTCACTGCTGTACAAACTGATAATGACAAGGAGTAAGATGCAATCTCAGGGCCTGAGCCCACACGAATTAAATACAAGAGACGCTACCATGGAAGAAAATGGGAATCAGGCAGCTGAATCCTCTGAATCTGAGATAGACAGACAAATACAGAAATATCTAGAGCAACTCAGATCAGAGATAACATCTGAAATTTTTTTTTTTAAATGCATGAATTGCCGGGCGTGGTGGCTCACGCCTGTAATCCCAGCACTCGGGAGGCTGAGGCAGGAGGATTGGTGCGAGTTCGAGACCAGCCTGGGCTACAAAAGTGAGCTCAGGACCAGCCTGAACTGCATAGTGAGACCCTGTCTCAAAAAAAGACAAAAAAAAAATGCATGAATTAATAGATTCTGAAATGGAAAAACAATTGGAGAAATGTATAGAAGAAACCAGAACAGAAATAACTCCTGAAGTAAAAAAAGACATGTCTGAACTGACAGCATCTAAAGAAGGGGAACAAATGCAGAAAGGTAAAGTGGGGAATAGAGGAGAAATAATTTCTGAACTAGAAAGAGAAAAGATAACTATAATAAAAGACAAATAATAGTAAGGAAGATATTGATTTAAAAAAATAGGGGAGAACAGAAAAATAATGGATTCCCTGAGTGAGCAATGTCAGAAAGAAATAGATCGCATGAAATAGTTTCAAAAAGATATACAAGAAAATAAAATCTCAACTACAAGTTGGCAAAACTGCACGAATGAAAGTGAAGACAGAGTTTCAGATCTTGAAGACACAGTCGCAGGCAGTGAAAAGTTAAGCAATGATCTCTTAAAAGCAACTAGGATGCAGGAAAAAAATAATTCAACATCTGTAAGATAATGCAAAAGTGAACAATGTGAGATTAATAGGAATCAATGAAAAAGATGGAGTCAATAAAAATGATATAAAAGGAATATGGGCAGAAGTAATAGCAGAAAACTTCCCAAATGTGAGAAAGCAATTGAACATTCATATAACTGAAGCATACAGAACTCCAAGTAACATCATCACAACTAAAAGTACACCCAGACATATAATAGTCAAGATCCCAGAAATCCAGCAAAAGAGTAATATACTGAAAGCTGCTAGAGAAAGGAAACAGATCACATTTAAAGGAAAACCGATGAGAATAACGTCAGATTTATCTTCACAAACCATATAGTCAAGAAGAGCATGGAGCAGAGAGCTTCAAGTCCCCCATAAAAATAAATTTCGGCCCAGACTACTCTACCCAGCAAAACTCTCCTTCAACTATGAGCAAGAAGTGAAATATTTCCACAACAAGGAACAACTAAAGAATTTCATGACACAATATACTAACAAATATTTTAAAGAGGGACCAAAATGACCAGAATTAAACAAATGAGAACAGAAAGATCCCACCAAATAGGGTAACGTAGGAGAAAAAGTGGTAAGCAGTAATAAATAAAAATCATGTCTATCATAAGTCAGTACATTTCAATTATAACCATCAGTATAAATGGACTCAATTCTTCAATTAAAAGAAGTAGACTTGCAGAGTTGATAAGGAAACAAAACCCAACAATATAGTGTATACAAAAAATACACTTAACTCATAAAGAAAATCACATACTAAAAGTTAAAGGATGGAAAACAATACTACATACTCCAGCACCTCAAAAAAGAACAGGGGTAGCAATCCTGTTTGCAGACAATCTAAACTTCAAATGAAGATTGATCAAATGAAATAAAGAAGGCCACTACATATCGGTTAGGGAAAAATTGAAGATGAATAGGTAACACTTATAGATATGTATGCACCCAACACTGAAACATCAAGTTATATAAGAAAAAACCTTATTGGACATGAAAAATTTCATATCCAATACCACAATCCCAACAGGAGACCTTAACACCCCTTTATCTGAGAAAGATAGGTCAAGCAGACAGAAAATTAGCATAGAAGTAGCAGAACTGAGCCAGAACATGGAATAACTGCACTTAGTGGACATACACAGAGTGTTTCACCCAACCACTTCAGAATACACATTTTTTTTTCAGTTGCACACGGGACATTTCTAAAATAGACCACATATTGCTCCACAAGTCATGCTTAAGTATATGCAAGAAAACAGAAATTATTCCATGCATATTACCTGACCACAGTCCAATCAAACTGATAATAAATGACAATAGAAACCATAGGAACTCCAGGCTTAAATTGAAATCAAACAACACTCTTCTCAGCAACCAGTGGGTTACAGATGAAATTAAACAATATCTACAATTTAATGAAAATTCAAACACAACCTACCAGAATTTATGGGATGCAATGAAAGCAGTTCTTAGAGGAAAATTTATAGCTCTGAACTCACACATAATGAAAACAGATTGGCAACAAATAAATACCCTTGTGCAGCATGTAAACCAACTAGAAATGCAAGAGAAATTCAAAACCCAAAGGTGCAAGCACATCATAAAAATTAGAGAAGAAATTAATTCAATTGAGACAAAGAAAACAATACAAAGAATTAGTGAATCCAAAAGCTCGTTCTTTGAAAGACTAAATAAGATTGATAAGCCCCTAGCTAACCTCATCAAGAAGCTGAAAGAGGGGCCCGGCGGGATGGCTCAGTGGTCTAAAGCGCCTGCTTGGGAAAGCTTGGGAGGCTTCAGGGACCGAGGTTCGATCCCAGGCACCACATGCTGCACCAGCCCTGCCCTCGGGGCAGGCTGAGCCAGCCATAAAAATGAATGAATAAACAAAGGTTCTGAAACAAGAAAAAAAAAATGAAGAAGCTGAAAGAAAGGACTGAAATTCAATCAATAAGGAATGAAAAGGGTGAAATTACTACAGATCCAGCAGAGATACAGAGGATCATAAATAGCTACATTGAGAACCTTTGCTGTCACAGAATTGAAGACACAGATAAAATGGACAGATTCCTAGAAAAGTACAAATTACCAAAACTGAATCAAGAAGATGTGAGAACTCTCACAACCCAATAACAGCCAATGAAATATGAAATGTAATAAAAAGCCTATTGACAAAGAAAAGTTTGGGACCTGCTGGATTCATGGCTGAATTCTACAATAAATTTATAAAAGACATAATCTCAAACTCCTCAAACTCTTCAACGAAATTGAAAATGAAGCAATCCTTCCAAAATCATTTCTAGAGGAAAGTATTAAACTAATATCAAAACCAGAGAGAGATGGAACTAAAAAAGAAAACTACAGACCAATTTCTCTCATGAACATAGATGCAAAAATCCTCAATAAAATCCTCACCACTAGAATACAACAAATCATCAAGAAGATTATACACGATGACCAGGTATAATTCTTCCCAGGGATGTAAGGATGGTTCAATACACGAAAATCTATAAATGCAATACACTATATCATAGAGCCAAGACCAAAAATCACATGATTGTCTCAATTGATGCCAAAAAGACATTTGTCATAGTCCAACACTCATTCATGTTCAAAGTCCTACAGAAAGTTGGAATAGAGGGCCTCTACCTCAACCTGATAAAAGCCATCTATAAGAATCAAACAGCTAGCATAACTGTAAATGGGGAAACACTGAAGTCTCTTACTCTCAGAGCTGGCACAAAACAAGGATGTCCTCTATCACCACTGCATTCAATATAGTTCTGGAATCATTGCCTACAGTCATAAGACAAGAAAGAGAAATAAAACGAATGAGAATAGGTAAAGAAGAAGTAAAACTATCACTATTTGCAGACGACAGGATAATCTACCTGGAAGACCCAAAGAACTCCAGCAAGAAGCTACTAGAATTAATACACAAATTCAATACCATAGCAGGCTACAAAGTCAACACACAAAAGTCAATATCATTCTTCTACACAGATAACAAACACACTAACAAACACACTGAGAGAGAAATTATTGTGTGCTGCTTCTAATATAAACTCAGTTACTGCTATACTCTCTCTCAAGTTAATGATTGGTTAACAAAAAATAAAAAAGGGTATTAATTGAGAATAGGAGATTTGTCAAAATGTCATAGGCTTGATAGGCCACAATTTTGTTCATCCTTAGATTTCTAAATGTTTGTGTAAAGATGTATAACTGCTTTTATCACATTCTATAGAGATTTATTAAAATATCAATGATTGAAGGAAAATACCAATGTCAAGCTAACTCTAAGATGTTTGATATTCAGAAAGGCAGTGATGTTGAGCTCAATTACTTATGTTACAGAGTAATAATATCAAGAAGCTGCTTTGCTGGAAGGTTGAGAATGTAAGTTAACAGACCAACAATTGGAGAAAAAGAATGGCTATGAGGATAGGTACCATTTTGGTTCTAGCTCTTCAAGATCAGTGAAGAGTCAGAACATAAGAGAACCTGTGCTGTAACATTCTGTAACTCAGAGGTGTCCCAAATTTTCTGCTCAAGGAGATTATGGGACCTCAGAGGAAAGGGATAGGTGAAGTACAGTGTGCCTAGGGAGAGTCACCTGAGGAGAAAACTTTCTGTCAGTCTTTCATGGAGAGTAAACTGGTCAAGCAATGGCCATAACTCATCCCAATATCTGACACTGACAACACTTCTACAAAGCACTGAATATAGTTCCAAAGATAATCCTGAGATTTGACCTTGGAAAATACAAATGATGGAAATTTTGTTGACCAGGTCTTGCTTTAACTTGCCCTTGGTTCCTGAGCAGAAAAAGGTTAATTACAATGCATAAAACGCCAAGCTAGGTTAGTACGGTGAGCTGTAATCAGCACCCTCCAATATTGCCAGTTTCACCAGTAACACACTACAATTATGAAACATTGGACTATGTATACAACTACGTCCCCCTACTTCAAAGAGAAGGAAACTTCTTCTTCCTCTTCTTCTTCTTCTTCTTCTTCTTCTTCTTCTTCTTCTTCTTCTTCTTCTTCTTCTTCTTCTTCTTCTTCTTCTTCTTCTTTCTTTTCCTCTTTCTTTTCTTTTTTTCTGGCCCAATATCAATTAGAAAATTTATCACGTCTACGCCCTGTGCTCCGTATAACTTTTATGAGGACAACAGTGTGCAGTGTGTCAATTATTGTGAGTGTGTTACTAACACGTTTCGAAACTCTCATATTATATTCTCTTATTAAAAGTAATAAAAAAAGAAATTAAAAATTAAAAATATATAAAAATTAAAAAATGGCTAGGAATATTGAGCAGATACTTTGCTGGTTATCCAAATGGCCAATGATCATTATAAAAGTTCTTCTGTGTGCCATTAGTTCTTAGGAATACAAAAAGCGCAAATAAATTAAATAAAAATAAATATAAATAAATTAAATTAAATTAAATTAACTTCTTGCTCATTTTAATATGGTTTCAGAATGATTGTCTTTTTTTTCTTTTCTTGAGGTTACAATCAACATTTAAGCATATAATTTAGTTTAATTTCTTACCACGGTAATATCAATAGAATTCCAGAACTTTGCTTTATTGCAACTCTGCTCTCCTTTGACAATTATTACGATCACACACATCGTGCTTGCATTCACTTTAGTCATTTCAAAGATTTTGATTTACATAAATATGTTTTGAATCACATGAACAAGAATTAGAAATATATATATTTGCCATCCTCTAAATTTTTATACTTCGTTTTATACCCTTCAAATTCATTAATATGGGGCTGAGAAGATAGCTTAGTGGACTAAGAGACTGCTTAGTCAAGCACAGGGACCGGGTTTGGATCCTGAGCACCACATGCTGGGCAGACCCTGACCCTGGGCACTGGGCCTTGACGCTTGGCACTGAGCTAGCCACTGAGTCAGAGTGCTGGTGCATGCCTGTACTGCCAATGCTGAGGAGACTGAAAACAGAAGGATCAGTATGAGCCCAGGCTATGTAGTGAGACATCATACCAGATATGGACAGAGTTAGAGTCAGAGCTAGAGTGAGAGCGAGAACAAGAAAGAGAGAGAGTGAGAGCTAGAATGAGAGAGAGAGAAATATAGAGATATACATATAGATAGATATAGCTAGATATACATGTATAGTATACTTTGCCAATGTTTCCATTTTTTTTTCTGTAGTCAAAATTTAAAATGCAGTGCACTTTTATTTTAACCTTGAACACTCCTTTCAGCACTTCCTATAGACCAGGTGATAATTCCTATTTTTGCTTGTTACATTTTTATTTCTTTTTGTTGTTATTTTTTACTTTGGAAATGTCATAAAGAACCGATCTTTAAAAAGAAATTTCACGTTTTTCTATAAATTATTATTTGAACTCCTTTTCTTTCAGAAATTTGAATATGCCACTTGTTTGTTTTATGCCATTTGGTACACGGTTTCACTATGCAGCTCGAACTTGTAGAGATCCCCCTATATTCAGCCTACCCAGTGCTGGGATCGCAGGTGAGCGCCACTATGCTTGGACTTGTATATGCCTTTCTAAGGTTTCATATGCTTCATCATTTTTCAGGGAAGTTTATCTTCATATTACTGAGAATTTCTTCTCCAAGCTAAGCCATGTAACTTTGCTACTTTTAATGTTCTCTTCCCTTAAAATGTATCTAGATGTAGAGCTCCTCCTTGGAATCCCCCTAACTACAGGCAAGATCTGTGAATGCATCCTTGCAAAGTAGCTGTCTGACAGAATCCATAGTAGAAACTTCCTGGCTTGGGCCATGCTGACACGTGCTAAGCCCATCTGACTCCCAGCTGTAACACTGAGGTGATTCTTGTCAGACAAAGTCGCGTGAGGCTGCTGCATTTCCGTGCTGTGATTCAGGAAATCGATGAGCCACAAAGCTCACTGGCCTCACAGAGCTTTAACAACTTTTTGCCTGAGTAAATATTTTTTGGATCGGTGCACATTTTTAGTTAATTCTCAAATGATAAGACAGTTGATTTTTGAAAATTTATTTGTAATGTTCTCATTACTTCTAAGGAAGAATAGATTTTTCTAATCAAGATTTTCCTATTTATGGAAATGCTTGCGCTCCGTTTTGGTAGAATCTTAATTTTGAGAGGTTTTATATATTTTATTTTAGGAAAAATTTCATAATGATAATGAAAACTGAAGCTATGGCCAGTTTTATAACTCTATGAAATATAAAAAATACAGTGAAATTTCACCTGTGGGTTCAGAATGATGTAGCGTTTAATTTCATTAACAGTTCTTAGGGCTGGCCAAATAGCTGAGCGGATTAAAGCTCCAGGAAACGGGCACAGGCCAAGGGTTCAATCCCTGGCCCTACCATGCCAGGCCCACCGTGGGCACGTGCTGAGATGGAAATTGAGAGTGGGCGTGCCGGCGTGCACCAGTAATCCCAGCTCTTGGGGGAACGTAAACAGGCTGATCACGGCAAGTCCGATCTAGTAGTGAGAATCTTTAGACCCTGTAGACCCTGTATAAAATACATTTAAAAATTTAAAGGCACCAGAATTTATCAAAATTTATAATATTAAAGAAATCAATTCATAAACATCTGAGCCTGAGAAACTGACCTGCGTCTTACTAGTTGAATAGTTTGGAGTAGTCATTAGATTTTCTCTGACTTCATTCTTTTCTTTTCTTTTTTTTTTTTTTTTTTAATTTTTTTTTTTTTTTTTTTTTTTTTTTTTTTAATTTTTTTTTTTTTTCTTGTTTCAGAACCTTTGTTGTTTATTCACTCATTTTTATGGCCGGTTCAGCCTGCCCCAAGGGCAGGGCTGGCGCAGCATGTGGTGCCAGGGATCGAACTGCGGTCTCTGAAGCCGCCCAAGCTTTCCCAAGCAGGCACTTTAGACCACTGAGCCAACCCGCCGGGCCCCTCATTCTTTTTACATGAACACGCAGTAGTATTTTTTCCTTTTAAAACGAGATACTGACTTAAAAGTGTATTTTGAGATGTGAATACAAATAACACATATTGGCACGTTGGTGATAAAAGGGGCAACCAGGGGAAAAATGTATTTGGGAACAGGAGAACATTATAATAGGAATATATATGCTATTGAAAGCCATAAACATTTCAAAGAAGAGCAACTAAAAGAGTAAATAATAAAAGCAAGGAGAAAGATTACATCAGACCATAATCCTTAATCACTGGTTACATCAAACCGCAATCCTTAATCGGTGACTAATATCAGGAGTGGTACTACTGTGAGGTGGAGTGAGCGATTGCTGGGTAGATCTTCCTGTAGACATATTTTTTTATATACAGTTGTGGTGGCTGTCTTACAAGGCTGTAGTCTGGCAGAGTTCGTAATTCATCATCCAGCAACAGTGCAGAAGAGCCCGTCTTTCATAGCCTCCTGATTTTTTTTTTTTTCTGGTTTTCTCAGGTGTCTTAGTTACGTTTTCTTATCCCTGAGACAAAGTACCTGACACCCAAAATTAGATGGAAGAAAACTTTATTTCAACTCACAGTTTGCAAAGGATTCAGTTCATAGTTGTCTGGCTTCAAGGCAGGGTGACATGGCAGAGAAGAAGCAGTTCATGGCAGACCAAAGGCAGAGAGGACGTGAAGTAGCACAGAAATGTTGACAGGCCTGCCTTGTTTCTGTCCCTTTATGTTCATCCAGGGTTCCCTCCCTTTGGGTGGTGCCACCTACACCCAGGACGTGACTTCCCACTCCCTAGACCCAGAGTTATGCCAACGCAATCAGCCAACTAATGTAGCAATCAATGACCCTTGATCCCAGCATGACATATCCTCATGCCAGCTAACTCTGACAAGCCTCACTATACGCCTTTGGAGTTACAGCTTTACACAGGCCATAACCGTAGGGTTGCAACAAATGGATTGTTTTTAAACAGCAGCAATTTTCCTGCTTTTAGTAGATAGAGTCTATCTCACCATACATATATGAAATAGGGAGCAATTGTGAAAAAATACTTTTTATGAAAAAATAGGATTTTTTTTTTTTTTTATCTTTTTTGAGACAGGGTCTCGTTATGCAATTCTCACTTTTGTAGCCCAGGTTGGTCTCGAACTTGCGCCGATCTGCCTGCCTCAGGCTCCCGAGTGCTGGGATTATAGGCGTGCGCCACCACTCCCGGCTGGGATCTTAAATGGATAAAGCCAATAGAGATAAATTGTTAAGGTGACGTAGCTTGTAAGAAACTTTACCTGGGGACTTAAATGTCCATCTCAATTGTGGAATTAAGAACACACCGTATCTTATAATCCTTGTTTTTTCATGGCTTGGATAGTGTAGGTACTACATAAATTTGACCTATTGATTGAAAATTATCAAGCTAGGAAATGTCTGACCAATTTAGTTTGATTGCTTATTGAAGCAAGCAAAAGAAGTACGTATGAAAGACACTTCATATGGAAGGTGGAAGAAGTTTATCCAAGTGCTCCTATTATTCTTACCTTTGATTTCAATCGTACGTTATATTTTATGTTTTCCAGACAACGCAAAGGATTAATTAATCTACAGCAAAGATGAAAACACCTGTTCTGACCTTACAGATCTTAGAGTCTGATGGCTTATTAATTATATAAGGGATTTTTGACATGCAAATAAGAATCGCAATTTACTTGTAATTCTTCGTGTGCCATGACTGCAGATATACACATAAAGCACTGTTATCTTAAATTCATATACCAATTTCATATAAATAGACATTAATACTTTCTTTTATAGGTAATGATTGGAGGTTTAAATACACTGCTTGATTTTCCTAGAATATGAATGTTTTGAATGACTAAAGCAATGTGAGAAAGCATGTTTTCTGGAATCTAAATTCAGCACTCCCTCTTGCGCCGTATTATTTTTCCTTTGATAAAACCATGACATTCCTTGGAATTGGAGAGAAGCACAGGAAGATAAAGATCGATACATCTGTGCTAGGTAAGATGCCATGATGCTATGTTATTATCTTTAAGGAAGTAGGACATAAGTGGGCTGGGGAGATAGCTCAGAGGCACAAGTAGGACATAGGCATTTTAAAATACCATAGTTTAAAATTCAGTACATAGTGTTACTATTGATGTATTTAAGTAATATTTTCTTGTGGCATCTCAACTTATCATTCACACTATCGTGCCTGGTCATACGCCAGCTCTCTGGATGACAGCAGTGCTCAAAAAATAGGCAAGATTCACAGGACCTTCTCTAGGATTTCTCCTTATAGACTTGGAACACTATTTCTCCAAGAATGGCTGTTGGCCAGAGAACAGAATCTTTGATGAGTGCTCTTATCCCCAAGCCTTAAAACAGAAGATTCCTCCCTGGACTTCTTATGATAATGTGTATCCTGGGAGCAGGATGTTCAGTGTAGTTCAAGTGACTATGGCCACCACAGCACATGACCTCTGTTTCTAGACTGTTCTAGATTTAAAAAAAAATACTTTTCCCCTTCCGAGAAAGTAATATCTAAAGCACATACCTGGGCCCATGTTTTGGTCACAATAGAGCTATTTGTAAAATACGTGAGCTTCCACATAACTTGACACCCCTTACAGAGTCATACACAATGTGTGGGATAAAATTAAATCTTCATTACAGTAGAGAGCCCAGGGTTAGCTGTCCTTGAGTAATGAATAAAGGACATTGACAATTCTAAGGTTTTGTATGATCTTTCAAGGTCTTTGAAATTGTGAAAATAAGGAGCAAAATCTTTTAATATTTTATTTAGTATAAAATATACATACACACGCCATGTTTGTGCCACGCTATGTCATGCTACAAATGTTATGGACAGAACTACTGGGAAGAATTTTGTTTAGTCCACTGAGGACATCTTGCCTTAGACCCCATAGTTGAACTAGAGATTGATTTATATTGAAATTTTAAATGTCTGACAGAACTCTTTCTTTCTTTCCTTCTTTCTTTCTCTTCCTTCCTTTCTTTCTTTCCTTTTTTTCTTTCTTTCCTTTTTTCTTTCTTTCTTTCTTTCTTTCTTTCTTTCTTTCTTTCTTTCTTGTGGAACGAGGGATTGAACTATAGAACTATTTCTTAATTCTTTCCTCCTACTAGTATCTAAAATTTAAACCTATTCCTCGACACAAATTTTTTATAGCTTAGTTGGAAACATTTTAATTTTATTTCCCTTCTAAATTCTAAATTACTTTTTGTTCTGATTAATCTTTAATATATTATTTACTTGAAAATTAAGTGTGCTATTTTGGAGTTGCTTGGAAGTAGGGGTAAGAATTGAGTGGACAATAGCTTTTCTATTAATGAATCTGGGTGGCATATAGCATTAAAAATAATCAATTTTGATTGGAAATATTGTCTCTAGGGAAGCTAGTACTAATGAGATTTCTTTGCTGCCAGACCTAATATTTTTGAAGCTATTAAAATTAGGGTCAGAAAGAGTTGACAGTTACTCTATATGGGTTCCTTCTTCACTACAATCCCAATACCACATATCTTTTCTAAATGTGTACATGCTACATGTTTTCTACTGGTTTAACAATAGATGAAGCAAAATATGAAGGAGAAGTACTTCCAGATCACAGAAAGGGACACAAAAATCCTAAGTGGTGGAGTATTTTTTTATACATGATTATGATATGTCATTATCTGAGGTATAATGTTTTATATACATGATAATCATAACATATAACAGTAGACACCACCAAAGTTAGTAAAGCTTACCCACAGGAGAGAAAATACACATATCTCTGCTATCAGAAATGAAAAAGGCGGGCAGGCCATGTAGCTCAGCAGATTAAAGTGGCTGCAAGAAGGCGCAGAGGCTGGGGGTTCGATCCCCATGCCTGCTATGCCAGCACTGCCTCCAGAATGCACTGAGATAGCGACTGAGATTGGGAGTGGTGGCGCTCACCTGCAGTCCTGGCTCTTTGGAGGCTGAAATTTGGCAGATCACTGCGCATCTGATCTAGTAGTGGAACCCTAAACACTCTGTAGATAGAAGAAGAAAAAAAAAAAAAGAAAGAAAGAGAAAGAAAGAAAAAGAAAAAAGGCAAAAATAAAATTGACAGCATTGAAATCTAGTTTTTATTGACTATGTAAATTACACTCCAACAAAATAGAGCATACGGAAGAAGTGCATAGATTTTCAAACAAACATGAATTAAGATGTGAAGCAGAAAAACATAAAACTTCTCAACTATCAAATAACAAGCAATGAAATTACACCAGCAATAAAAAGGATATCTTATCAATAATTAGAAGTTCAGACACCTGATTGATTCAGTGATGAATCGTGCAAGATTTACAAGGTGCTATAACACCAATAACTCTCAAAGTCTTCAGTGAAGTTGAAAGGGAAGTATTTCTTCTAAAATGATTCCTGGAAGCTAGCACGACTGTAAAACCAGAAAATAATTCAACCAAAAGAAAACTGTAGGTTAGTCTGCTTAACGAAAATAGACAGAAAATTTCCAATAGGACTTTATCAAATAGATTGCAAAAGAAATCCTTAAAAGGATCACAGCTCAAGGCAAAGGAGGTTTTTTTCCAGAAAGGAGAAGATTATTTAGTATATGAAAATAAGCACATGTAGTACACTCCATAAAGAGTATTAAGCATGAGAACTACATGGCCATTTAATAGGTTCCAAAAAATTTTATGACAAAATACAAAACCCGTTCATGAGTCTTTCTTTTTCCTTGAAATTAAATGTCAGCATTCAGCTTTAATTGAAGAGTTAGCATTTTGAAATAAGTAAATGGGTTTTAGTTCCATCTTGGGTACCCACCTTCAAAAGTTTTGCCATCATTGACTATGGGTGCAAACAGAATTCAAAGCCTGGGGAACAGTTTATACAGAAGGAAGATCTTCTCTCTGAGGGAAAAGGTTGCTGAGCCTTGTATGCTCCTATATAAATCTGTGTGTGGGTACTGTGGCCTGACCTGAGTCTCCACAAATTTTCAGCACTTCAAAATGTAACTGGATTAGAATATAAAATCTTCAGAGTTAATTAAATCATACTGTTATCGTGGGCCCCTGACCTTATATGCCTGGTGTCTGTAAATGATGGAGAAATACGAAAAACAGCTGCATAGGAATTCCAATGGGAAAGGAGACAAAGGTGGTCAAACATAAGACAATTAAAGTAGGCTTCCAGGGAAGCCTACTTGAAATATACCTGACCTCAGACACTTTGTTGTTCTTTCTGGGGTGAGATGGAATCTCTGTGAGGTTTTTATCTGCACCTCTCAAATGGCCAAGAATATAGAAGCTTTTTCTCATGTATTTATTTGCTATTTGTATTTCTTCATCAAAAAGTGCCTACATATAACTTCAGTGAACATGCATAAGTCCCTTTGAATGTGGGAAATATACTAAAGACACAAAAACAGGAAGATGTATTAATAAAATATAGTTAATGACTCAAGCTTCTGCAAATAAAATATAAATTCAAAGCCACTGTTTCTCCAGCAATCAGGAAACTGAATTATGTTCTTTCCTTTATTTTGTTTGCAGTATCCATGTATATTGAATACTTCATGTATAGATAGTGTTTCCTGTAGATAGAAGCAGTCCTTTCCTTCACTCTCCCATTTTCATTGTAATATACTTCCAAGAGATTCTTAAATTACATTCTGTTAACTGTTTATTTCAAATCTAACTCATAAAGGCATGTTTATAAAGAGCGAGTCTATATTATTTTCTATGGCACAAGCAACTAAAATATAATGAAAAATCTTGGAAGCTCTTTGTTGCTTTCTCAGCATTGTTATTTTGGCTCAAGCAGGAAAAGTCACATACCAGTTCTGATTTCTGGAAGTATTAGATCAATTAGAATACCTGGTGTTTCCTACACATTTTAACTCAATATATATATATATATTTCTTTATTGTTTCTTTATTGCTGGAGAAGTAATAGATTCAAATTTCTTGATTTATTTACACTTTTAAGAGAAAGCTACAATACTGTATGGTAAAGAGCAGGAATACATGTAAACTTGAGTGGTACTTAATTAAATGCAAATGAGAAATTCAATGCTTTATTTGTTCTATTAATTTGAGAAGCCTAATATTTTAATGTAGTAGGGACAAGTTCTTATAGTAACTTGGTGGCTCAAGGAGTTTAAAAAGAGGATGAACCTCATTTAGAAAAATACTCCAATGGAAATATCTCATATCTCATATGAGTAGTTTTTACTTACAAAGAGCTTTGCATGGATGTATTTTGCCAATTTTAATTATGGGACCATTAAAAAGAAAGGCTTTCCTTACCAAGTTGCTCAATTTCTAGGGCTTTAATATGTGTAGAGAACCCAGAATAAGTTATTTTATTTTTAATTCAAGCTTGGCTAATCTTTGGCCCTGTAGGAGATATGCTGGAAGACATTTTGTCCTGAAAGGACAATAAGGAAAATGATGTTAAGGCTTTATGTTCTCCACTAATTATCGTTTCCTGTCCCCTGTGACCCAAATTGCCTCTTAGTGAATTGTCCAAATACTTACACGAGCCAAATGTGTCAAATGTGCACCTGCAGATTTCCGCCAATCTGATTTTGGCAAGTTTCATGTGGAAAAGTAGATTGCAGGTGCAGTCAACACAGATGGAGCCAGGGAGGGCGGGAATCTGACGACAAACATGAAATCACGACAAAGGCAAGAGCAACAGAAATCTGGGTATTGTTGCAATGCGGTTCTCCTCTTCCACTGGATTCGATAATGCAGCAAGTATTCTCAGGATCGAATCTTGAACAGCTTTGTTGTAAGTAGGAAACAATTTAACAGGCTGTGCAAGTATATAGCCCCTCTGAAATAACATGCCTTAGTGGCGTATGATCTCAGGTGTGTCCATAAAACGGTGAGTGTGGGTTTCCTAGAGTCTTCTCTCACCTTCTCCATCACCACTACCTTCTCTGGATTCGTGATCCACTTTATCTTTTCATCCAGCTCCATTGAATTTTTTTTCTTCACGAATTACTCCATTGTAGAGGTTTCCTATTTCTTTAGCCAACATTTAGCTTCCTCATTATTTCCAATGGGGGCCGTTGATAAGAAAAGTGGATATAATGGCTGTCACGCAATGAAATTTAAGGACACGTTCAAATGTAATAACTAGGTAAATAAGAATGTATACATAGTGAGGAGATACCCATTGTTCATTAGTTCATTAGTCAGAATTCACCAAAGAAAACAGTCAGGGTGTATGTATGTGTGTGTGTGTGCGTGCGAGTGTGTGTGTGTGTGTGCATACAAATACACTTATTTTAAGGAATTAGCCCACATAATAGATTGTGAGGGCAGTGCCAGAAGATCTTATCTCCATAAGGTGCAGGTAGAAGGCACCTGACAATGTAATTTGAATCTGAGCCCCAAGCCCGAGGAGAATAAAGAGTCAGTGAGTTCCATCCCATTTTCAGTCCCAAAGTCAACAGGAGACAACAGGCTCTGCTGATTGATTGTCAGGTACAGAGAAAGAGCATTTTCTTCCACCAAATTCTGCCCTTATTTCAATTCCTGCTCCACTACATGGCCATGGCTGTCCTTTGTAACTACTCTCATTGATTTATCCGCACATCTCTCTCACAGAGAAACATGTCAATAACAAAATGATGAGGAAATATTCAAGGCTACTAGTCTTTATTTCTGTATTTGGTCAACGTATTACAGTTAGTATTTAAAACCACTTTGATGTACACATTTTTCCGTGCTCCTATTTGCCTTCAGCCAGCATTTCAGCTAGTGTCATACTGTTATTTGGAAATTTTCTGCAGACCTTTGTTCTTGAAGTATTTGGGAAATTACTGTCAGTACTGAGACTGAGTTGTTATGTTATGGCTAGCTATTGACCTTAATTGCAATGATTGTGGTGTGGTAATCAAATTACCCCCTGCAAGACAACATCAATCATTCCAACCATGACAGGGGAAAGAGTAGGTCAAAGCATCACGGTGGAATTGTTTCACTTTTCATCCATTCTCATTATTTTGTTCTCCTCATGGAAATATTCCTTTTGAAACAAAGGCCATTAGTACCACATATTGCAGTCACAGAATCATGAAGAAACCACTTTTCTGTGGACCACAACAGGTGGGTGTTACTGCCCTCTTTTCCACCTCTTGATTTCTAGATCCAAATATCAAATTGACCGGATGACATAAGACATAGATACTAATTTCCCATAGCTGCAAAGTTTGAGAGGTCCATTGTCCGTATACTGACTAATTCTATTTCTGATGAAAGGAACTTTTCTGGCTTTAAGTACACAGTACAAAGTTTGATCACATCTCATATATCCATCCTTCACTATAATTTATTAATATTCTTCACTTTCTTTGAAATTGTCAATATTTATGTATATTAAAACATGGATGGAATAATGTTTAAAATAATATCCTAACCTTAAATATCATTATAAATACAAATATAGAGAGAGTTTCCACTACACTCCCAGACAGTGCTGGGTTTAGATTACTGTGCATGTTATGCTCATGTCTTAGTTACTCTTCTCTCATTTCTGGGAAAAATACTCAACACTCAAAATGAGGAAAGGAAAGGTTTATGTAGCTCACAGTTACTGGAGGTTTCAGTCTATATTTGGCTGGCCCAAGGCTGAGTGAAACAGGGCAGAGAACGTTAAGTTCATGGCAGCGGAACAGGAACAATTGCAACAGAGGCAACCGACCAAACCGGGGAGCAGAGAGCAATAGCTCTAGTCTGCCTCTCTGTGTCTCTTTATATTACATTCAGGCTCTGTGTCTCAGCTTATCCACCTTTGGCTACACCAACAATCCCAGCAGTACTCAGACCATAATCCCATCAGTATTAAAACGCATAATCCCAGTGACTCATGAGTCAAATTTCAATCTATAGAAGTCCCTTCCCCATGACTGCATAAGACTTTGGGGGGAACAACTAGTCATAAACCATAACAACTCACATGCCAAGCTTGGTTGCTAGGTCACATGAGTTTCCGGCGGGCCCAGAGTGGTCTACCTCACCACTGTGCATGTTATAGATAACCAATTTGATATTCTTCCATGTGATCAACTAGCTAAGGTGTGTCCTGTTTTTGACCTATTAGTTTCAGCCTGTCCTACATAATGCAGTTTCCTTGCATAGCTTAATCTTCCGGAACTATAGTTTTGGAAGAAGAATTCATTTCCTTAACTATCTTTTCCATTGTTTGATAAAATAATTTAATATTCATGGTGGAACTATAAAGAAACTTCACAATCTGATACTTTTTTATTGCCATGCAGACTCCCACTGTTCCACTATACGGATATTGTAGATATAATTTACTTATTTCCTTGCTATTTTCAGAAGATAGGAACTTTTCAAATGCCTTTCAACAGCACTCCTTCATCAGGGAGCAGCTAGCCTTTCACAGATACACTGTCACATTTTGGTCCATTGGTAAAAATACATTCTGACATCTAAAGCAGAGGCTTTTTAAGGGAAGTGCTGTCCCGCCATTTGGAGGAGGAGCTCACTGGGCGCACAGCAAGCAGGGCTTGATTTTCTTTAAGGTGAACGTAGGGTATGTGACGCTAAATGATCACCAGGGACAGACCTTGTTCCTGCGATCAATATCCACAACCTTGAGAGGATAGAAGAGAGCTGGATCAGGGCTGTAAACAACTGCATCCAAGTAGCCCCAGTGAACTGAAGGGATAGCATTTGCAGACTGTAATAACCATGGATGCCTTTATAGACAATTTGGGACATAGTATGATGGTGATTGTGGTATGTTTATCATTCTCTTATAATGTTTTTATGAGATTTTTAATTACTTTCTGTGTGCTGCTACAAACAATTCAGTGTTTGAAAATGGGCTGCAAATGAGAAGTGTGGGGACCACTGCCTAGTCAACCCTGCTTTTCCTGGAAGCAGTGCCGCTCTTAGCTTGCTGTTTTGTGGTCTCTCATGTTTCAGATTTTCCACCTAAAACTCAATTTTGGTGTCCACCTTTCATGTGTACATTTTTTTTTCATTTTATGTATTTGGTACAGGGTCTCACTATGCATCTTGAACTCATAGTTATCTTCCTGCCTCCCCAGAGCAGGAATTACAGGTGTGCGCCAATTCACCTGGACTTTGCCATTGACTCAGCTTGACACAGGGGTGGTGTTGGCATGGCATGCCTGAAGAGGGATCAAGTCCCGGTCCCTGTGCTTGACAAAGCAGGCACTTAGTCCACTGGTGGACTGTCTCACCAGCTCTCCTGTGGACATTTCTAGTCAATTTGTTTTACTAGTATTTTTTTTTACCATCTTCTTTATATTTATTTTTCATTTTATTCATAGGACTTAATCCACACGGGCACGGATCTCATCATCATCATCTGTGTTTCTGCATTCTCAATATATACACAGCTCATGATACATAGTGAGACATGAAAAGTTGTTTTATATATCTTTTCATTAAATATTAGTGGAATATGAATATGGAAATAATCATGATATTTTAAAATCAATACTCTCAAAACATTTTACACAGACATAACACTACTTTAATTTTCTATGTCCACTAATTCTTTTTCAAATAGATTTTGTTGGTATATTTTACATATGATCAAATTCATTATAGAGAATATGTACCTGTACACAATAAAACTTTTTTCCCACTAATACCATGGTTTTCCTCCACCCCATCTTCCCCATTTCTAAAAGCTCTGTTTTTGTGTTTCTCTTCTTTTTTAAAGTGGATTCCTTATTTTTTTATTCATTTAATCATTTTAAGTTCCATCTGTATATTTTCTTGCTACCGATATACAGATAGCTATTTAATTTTTGTACTGTATTATGATATTCACTCCATATTTATCATAATTTGATAAGATTTATTTCAGTTCCAACCATAGTATTTTAGCTGATGTCTTAGTTACTGTTTTCATTGCTGATACAAAATAGCAAACACCAAAAGTGAATGAAGGATAGATTCATTTAGCTCCCAGATACTGGAGTTTTCAGTCTGTAATCGCTCGGCTCCGAGGCAACGTGACTGAGTGGAGGACCACAGTTCATGGAAGTGGAAGACAGTAAAACCAAGAAGAAGGTGAAGATGTGATCTTTTTTCTTTCTTATGCTACATGCAGGCTGCTGATCTAGGGAAGGTATAGCATTTTCATGCTTAAATTCATAAAAACACACTCTAGATTCAGTCACCGAAAAAACCCTATGACCACATGAGATTTTGTGGGCACATCTAGACACAAACCATAATAATGTTCTCTTGAAAATTTCCAAGTTTCAGCGTATAGTATAATTATAACTTTTATTTTTCCTCTGCTATTTTTAGCGGCAATGAAAAAAAAATGAGAGCTTTTCCTTGAATTTGCAGATAGTTTTGCTTCATTTCTATCATTTATTCTTAATAAAACATCTTGTCTGTCCACCTTGCGTTGTTTCTTTGGAGTGCGCAGGACCCATTCCATCTCCTTTCCTGTTTGTCCTTGAGGTTCTTGCTGCTTACAAAGTGAGGGTTACTAAGGTAGTATCCATGAAATCAATGTCTATGTCACAAAGCCAGAGACACTGAGAGATACACCATTACCCATGAGAAAAAAAAATGCTACAATGATTTGGAAATGATAAACTCTCTGTAAGAAACAAGATGGTTTTTCTAGCATCTTTACCTCAGGAATATTCTTGGGTCTATGGTCACGGTAGTACAAAATCAGTGTGTGCCCATGTGTCCTTGTGTATGTGCTCATGTCAGTATGTGTATGTACCTGTATATTACACATGAAGGAGGGCTAACCTCAGTGTACCCTATGTCACCCATTCAAGGCATTTTATTGAGTATATTCATATGTTTATTGACTGCTTTACAGGTCCACAAGACATAACACTGAATAAGAAAATTTTTCTTCTGGCTTGGCATTTAAATTCTTGAAGGCAGTAGAACAGAGACACAGAATGCACAGATAATCAAACTGACCATGGAGGACAGTCTCACTTATTAAGGGTGATGGTTATAATGACAAAACAGATTTACTTATCTTTGGATGGATTGCCTAGTATTTACTGAAATATTACACTCAAGCTATACACACACACACACACACACACACACGCACACACACGTAATCTATTACCTTCAGACCAATGCAAATGTTTAATACGTATCAGAATAAATTCAAGCACAGGCCAAATGTGGGAAGATGTCTTTGTAATGGCCAAATATTATAGACTAGGAGATTATGAGAAGCATAAATATAAATATTTCTTCCAAATATGAATGTTAGGGAAGCTAACATTAAGGCACAGGTAGAGTTAATGTGTGGTAGGCTTCCTATCACCTAACCGTTTCCAAATCTTTCTGTTATCACAGCGTGACAGATGTAGGGCTAACTCTGAGTGTTTGTTTTCAACATGTAAATTCAAGTAGAACACACATATGCACATCATAGTAAGGAAATAAATTATAGTCTAATAAGTCTATAATATAAGGTTGACAAACACTGGCCTTAAAATACACCATTGCAACTGCTAAGAAATTTATAATGTAAGTCAGGAAATATGAATGCACAAATGAATAATAATAGTGAAAAGAAAACAAACATTTAACGTCAGGTTCTGCTTTGTATATTGTGAGCTGATTGATCTGCAGATTATTTGTTAGATAACATAAAAGTTATCTCCTTAAAATAAACTTTATATAAAAATAGAAAAGAATACCTATTTTCCATATGTATAATGTATGTAAAAAGTTCATCTCAAGATTAGCTACTTAACCTAAACAGAGAACAAAAGATTAGTACTAAGTGTTTCTCTGTCTTGAAAGTATTTAAGTCATGTTTGACTTCCTTAGTTTTCTTTTCTTTTTTAAAAATGTATTTAGTATAGGGTCTCCAGGGCTCACTATATAGGTCAGATTCATAGGAATCCTCCTATTTACAGTCTCCCAAGTGCTGAACTTGCAGGTGCTCACCGCCATGCTCAGTCTCAATCGCCATCTCAGTGCTACCAAGGGGCGGGACCAGCAAAGCATGCTGGGGATCCAACCTTGGTCCCTGGTCCTTGTTTTAAATGTTCACTATTGGGAGTTTGGTGAAATGGAAAATATGGCCTTAAAATTCTGAAAATAATTTTAGAAGAGCTGGGATGAAAACTAAGTCTTTTCTTTGTGCCAAATACACATAAATTTTAGAAAAACTATTATTGCATTGTTGCACCTATCATGGGGAATTGGTATATGTATATTTTAATTCATTTTTTAAAAACTCCATTGACCATCCTGTCCTTTTCTGCTCTTCTAATTCTTGGTTCCCTTTTCACTGGCATTTTGACTGTGTTTATTTTTTTTCTCTTTAATCTATTTTATCTGCTTTCTTTCTTTTTGCGCCCCCCCCTTTATCCATCTCATGCTCTCCATAAAGGTCTTTATTATGTCTTATTATCTCTCTTCTATTTTGCTCTGCCTCTCTCTCAAAAAATCTGTGATATTTGATCTGTGTATGTAATGTACTCCCACAATGCTACGATCTCATAGTCCATCCATTTACCTGCAAATGCCTCGAGTTTGTCTTTCTTTATGGTGTGATAGTACTCCATTGTGTGTAAAGAGTGGGTTTTCCTCATTCATTCATCTGTTGATGGGAATACAGGCAATTAACATTTAGCTATTACACAATGTGCTGCTATTCATGAGTACAATTATATTTTTATAACATCATTGCTTTTTAAAATACTTTTAGGGAAGGTTCTACAGGGTGTTCAGGGTCTCACTACTAGATCAGACTCCTGGTGATCCACCTGTTTACAGCCTCCCAAGAGCTAGGATTAGAGGCACGTGCCACAATGCCCTGTCTCAATCTTCATCTCATGCATCCCCGGTGCGGAGCCGGCATGGCAGGCCCGAGGTTTGAAGGCTTGAACCCCTGGCTCCTGTGACTGCTTGCAGGTTCTTTTAACCCACTGAGCTATTTGGCTGGCCCTATAACATATTACTAAACTGTTTCAGGAAAATTGCTAGAATAAGATCAGATCTTTTAATTTTTTCTGACAAGGTATCATATGTAAGGTTCCAAAACGAAAGAAAGCTGGAAAATATGGTGTTAAAAATAAAGAAAAGAAAAACAGAAAGACCTATATTTGTACAAAGTGTAATAACTTACCGATCAACACATCTATAGAGATGTGCAAGGCTAAATGTGCAGACTTTAGAATTGATCTAAATCAATTAGTACTAGCAGTTCAGATTCTCAGAACAAATATGATATCAGCAAAATAGGGGCCAGCGAGATGGTTCAGTGGTCCAAAGCGCTAGCTTCGGCAAGCTTAGGCAATGGCAGGGACTGGGGTTTGATCCCCAGCACCACATGCTGCACCAGCCCCTCCCCCAGGGCAGGCTGAGCTGACAATAATTAGTAATAATAATAGTTTAGGAAAGATATGATGGAAAATAAACCCATCAAACTTCCATATGGTGACCATATTTATGGATGAAATTATTCTAAAACATACCAATAAATGAATTTGAAAACAGTGATTATGGTTTCATAAATACATATTGCATTTTAGACATTAAGTAGAGGTGATACAGTTTACGACAAGAAGTATTCTAATAGGGTTAAATAACACAAGCTTTAGAAAATAAAGAAACATAATGACAAATGTAGTAAAACAAAATACAATATTGGAGCTGACATTATTTGTACATAATTTACAATCTAAAAATATACAATTTTAATTATGACAGTCACTCTAAGTCATAGGTCTACTCTCATTTTGATTTAGTGCTTTAGGAAGTTAAGCAACTTGCAAAAAGGAAATTGAACAAAAAGTAAAATTAGAAATTAAATCCACCATGGCACAGCAATGCGTGCATGCCAATACTTATAACCACACAGTTCATAAAAGCTAATTTAAGTTTGAGTCAGGGCCTCACTGTGTAGCCTAGTCTGTCCTCAAACTCATGGTGAGCCTCTTGCCTCAGTCTCCAAAGTGCTGATCTTAGACATGTACCCCTCTGCTTGGTTAATAATAGCTAAATTTTGGAAGCATCTTCTACGTTCAACAACAAATGGTCAAATAAGATTTGGTTTTACACACGATGTAATACTACTCTGCCCTGAAGAGAGATAAACTTGAGTCGTTTTTAGGAAAATGCATATATATTTGAGATCATACTTTTAAGCAAAATAAATTGTACACATATGCCTAGTTTCTATTACATAAGAAACTATAAATTATTAAGCAAAAATAGAAGTTATATAAGGGGAACTAGGACAATCTTTCTTTTCCAAATGGGAATGTAATCCAGACAGTGATGAAGAAAGCAGAGAAGGGAATGTGAATGAAAAGAAAGTTATTAAATTTTATTCAGATGCTTCAATTACACATGAGGAGTATAAACATTATATAATGCAGACATAGATTAACTAATGCAATTACTCATCAGGAAGATATTGGAATGAAGAATCAAAGCTACTCGATCTGGCCATAGGATAAACAGAGAAAGAACAGAATCAACAATTATATTTAATATAA
The DNA here is from genome assembly GCA_004027025.1 of Myocastor coypus. Classification (NCBI taxonomy): domain Eukaryota; kingdom Metazoa; phylum Chordata; class Mammalia; order Rodentia; family Myocastoridae; genus Myocastor; species Myocastor coypus. Next base: position 74,596 of record PVJA010000211.1, on the reverse strand, counting down.
TCTAGTATTCCTAATTTTTTTCAAGTTCAATAAATTCTGACTCTGGGAATTTTAGTCTTCAAAGATGTGGTCTGTTAAAGAAATGAAGACAGTAACATATGCATCTGCACCACAACTAAAATAATGTGATTAATTTTCTAGATTTTGTAAGTGTCCTTTGTGAATAATTTACAGTGAATGCTTTATTATCTTCACACACACACACACTCACAGATACACATAAAGACATTGTTATGGTTTGTGTATAGGCGTCCCCCAAGGCCTCATGCAGTCATGGGGCAGCTTCTGCAATTTGTGATTGGTTATGGTCTGTGTGGGTGCTGCATCTCCCATGGGGCAGGTGATTTGCTTTTCAATGTAAGGGAGGAAGATATGCAGCTCAGCTTCACAGTGAGACTCCTACTTTCAGTCTCCATAGTGCTGCTACTGTGACCACTGAGACACTAAGTCCTGTAGACATTGGACTCTGTGACTGGCTCAGCTTGCCCTGGGGGCTGCGCTGGCACTGCCTATGGTGCCAGAGAATCACACCATGGTCTCTGTGCTTGCCAAAGATTGACTAAGCAGGCACTTTGGTTCACTGAGATATCCCACTGGTCCCATCCTTGTCTTTCTTTTAATGAAGCACTTTCAGAAGCCCTCTTTTCTGACTATCTTCATGCACTGTGATAAAAAAGGTACTGCTCAATGCTGCTGCCATGTGCTGTTAATCAACAACAACAATAACAACAATAAAAATTCTAATATCTCATTACAGTGTTTTCTCCTCTACCCTTTCATTGGATCTACAACTGTGTGACCTTTAGTTCTTCTATAAAAACAAAATGGTCATGAAATTTGCAGTTTGTATGCAGTTATTATATCAGAAAGGCAGAATAAAGCAATCCAAGACCAATCACACAGTATCAAATACATAAATGAGTAAAGAAACAAATTATATGTATCTGTTCGTACTTTGTTTTCATTGAAGAAATTGAACCTCGTGTTACCTTTTGTTGCAAACAATTGTTTAGATCTTTTTTCTTAAGATCTGATGGGATCATTTCATTCTTTGCATAGGCATTGCTTAACAGAGTTCTGGGTAACTAGATCACTAATAATGTCTCCAACAGACATAAGCAATGAATAATTCACTAGCAGTCGAAAGTTTCTGACGTACTCTACCTTCACAAGACAGACATCTATAAATAATTTTTTAAAAAAGGGCTTCATATTTCCCCTTCAAGTCAATATTGAAGCTTCAATGCTACCTCCTTTAGCAAATAAGCCAAAAATATCTTTTTTAAGTAAACTTCATGGGCATTTCTGTCAGAATTCTAGTGGTAGGAAATGTAAACGCTACAGAGAATTTATTGAAACTTTTCAACTACGGTCTTTTTTTTTCCTGATATGTGTTAATGACATCAGCTAATTTTAATAATGCTTTGTGGAACAAAGATGATTTCAAAGATTGCCTTTTTAAAACTTCTCTATTTTTATCCATTCTACTGAATATTTCACAAGTAGCACAAAGTAAACAATATGTGTCTTTTCTCCATAACGAGGAAACTCTCAAACCAAGTTCTTCAGTTTGGTGGTCCTGGCAAGTTTAATTTTTCTGCGTCTGCTTTGTCACAGCTACAGTGGAAATTTTCTTTCAACTTACACATCCTGTAACCTAACAAACATTTATAGATGCTTTTTGTGTGCATGCAAAAGCACGTGCGAGTCTCACCAGTGCGCTATTCACGAGTAAAATTATCCTGATCACAAATGGGAATATTTATCACATCATGACTTGTCAACTATCAATGCCATTCTTACTTGTACTGTATGACTCTGTTTTTGATTCCTTGTCAGGTCTGGTGCAATTCTGAGACAACATTGTTCAAAATTCTTGCTGTGTATCTGCTCTGCATACAGGCTCAGTAAATACATACACTTATGTTGATCACATTTACTTCAAAGTGTTAGGAAAAAAGCCTGGTGAATATTTACATAATGTCAAGCAAAGTGGAAGACATGCAGGTATAAAATACATAATAATGGATTATTGCAATACTAAAAGTAAGCATTCACATTCTGGTTTATAATGTTCCATATGTAAACGTACAAAATGTATTATTATTGCCCTTGATTTCTTGTGTTGTGGAAAGTAGTTACTATGAATAACTCATTTTAATTTTTTATGCAAGAGTGCAATGGGGTAATGTATTAAGTCTGATAGCATGTAATAATATTGGGTGGTCATTTTCCTGATTATTGCTATTATTATGTCTTCTGTCCCCCTTAACTCAATAAATGGAAACTACATCCTTCCAGTTTATTCCATTCAAGCTTGAAATTACAGTTTGTCTCTCTTTTTGTGACATATATCATATGCAACTGAAATTTCAAATATCTTTGTATAATTTTCTCTGGATTTCTTTGCATCCATTCATTACAACTACCCTGCACCATGACACACTCATTTTCTTGCTAATTATTCTCCCTAATGGATAGTACAACCTTCCTGTGATAAATGTAATTGTTATGTACTGCAAATGTGCTAATAAAATAATTTAAAAAGAGGTTTGTATAATAAAGTCATTGCTGGCCTAAATTACTATGAAAATTCTCAATTCTCTTAGACTGAAAGTTGAAATTTTTAAAATGGTTTACAATGTCCTAATTAATTAAGGTTTTTATCCTTCGTCCCTTCACTTTGCTAAGTTCTAAATATCCACTTCTTCTTCTGTTTAACAGAGACCTAGTCCAGACTACGTCCCCAGAAATTATTGCCTCAAATCCATTAAAATGATCTGCTTTGTTAAAAAATTATCAGATAACTCTATACACTCCTGTATCAGCTTAAATATTGTCCTATTCCTCATATAATTGACTATAGTTACCCAATTTCTAATCACATGTTCTTTATACAGCATTAATTACCAACAAAGGCTGATTGGCTTACAATTTGCATTTAATGTTTGTAATTTAACAGGAGAGCAAGTTATTTAGTCTATTTTATTTTCTACTGTATTCAAAAATCTCGATATGCTGAATGTTTGATAAATTTTAATGTAAATTTAACTAATGTAAAAGTTCATTGATAATAGTGTACAATTCATGTTTTCAGTAACATTCTATGTTTCAAGGAATTCTCAGAAACAAACAAATAAAACCCAGGAGAAAAAGAATTATATTCTCAGGGGCTAGGGAGATAGATCAGTGGAAAAAATATTTGCCTGGCAAGCATAAGGTCCTTAGTTCAATCCTTGGTACTGAAAAACTAAAAAAGAATTATATTCTTAAAATACCATCAAGAGACTCCATACTTTAGAAAAATATGGCTCCTTAGATATGCTAACAAACACTCATGTCTACATAAACAGGTACTTAATTAAGTGCATATACGATATGCGTATATGAAACATTATTTATTTTACAAATACTTTTTCTCTTATATAGTTATCAAGAATACGAAGTTTATTCATTTCTTTGGATGTCATTACTGCGAAACTCAGGATTGAAATATTTTAAGAAAATTGATTAATATTCAGGAAAACATTGAAGTCTCCATTTCTTTAGTTGTAAAATCAAACTTAATATTCTTTTTGGTTTTGGGCTTATCATAGTGTGAATTTCTTCTTCATTTAGATTATTTACACTTATCTGCATTTTTTAGCCTTTATGTCACTTATGTGCACACTTACTATCAAAAGCCATAGGAAAAATACCTTCTCAAATGATTGAAAGACTCCCAACATTCCTTCATACTGTCCACTCCTAACATGAGAAAAGAGAGTAGTTAAGTATAAAAGGCAATAAACAGAGCACATCAATATGAAAAAGACTAAATAAGACCCAGAAATTTACACAAAAGATAAAGTGACTGGAACACACTGCCACCTTTGAGCAGGATGGCTTGGGCTTTGGAAGCAAGGATTCTTTCCTTATAGGAGCTAGATTTTAAATTTTACCCACACCCTTATTTAGCATGGACTTCTCATCAAAATACTGGCACTAAGGAGTGCTCAAGAGAGGGTTGTTCAATAAATAGGTCAAATAAAGAATAAATGGAGATTCATGTGAGTGCGGTTTTGTGGCTGGATGAACTCAAGATATAGACAGCAAATTAAAGGGACTAACATAAATATTCTTAAATCTGAAATAAAGAACCATTTCATACATATTATCTCTTAGGAGTAGGTACACTATCATTAGATGGATATGGACATGTTAAAGACACTGTTTTTTATGTGCAAGAGAAAGTTTGTAGTAAGCAACAATTTTGCATAATGAAAAAGTATAAAACTGAGTTCATGACAGATTGGCTTCAGTCAGGAACTGGGAAAAACTATATCTGAAAAATGGTAAGTTTCTTGATTTTTGTAAATCCTGTAATTATAATCTGCAAAAAATATTCTATGTGTTACATTGTTGTTATGAAAATCCAGACGCATGTGAATGTTGTTCAACTGTATCAGGCATTCAAGAAATGACAACTAATATTTGGTAAGGGCAACCACTACAGGACTACTGTTTTGATAAATCATTTACCCTTGAATTCTAAAGTGTTTATTAAAGGCAATTTTTAAAAAGAAAATCAATAGAATGTCTAGTTTTATGAAAGCAAATGTCATTTAATATAATTTCACACTTACTGAATTGAATAAATAATGCAGTGCTTTAGGAAATATGACATTTCATGCATCATCTAGTACCAGGTTAAAATGCATCATACTAGTTAAAATTGAGGCTCTATAATCAAACTTGTGTTTCATTTCCTGCTCTAACACACACACACACACAAACACACACACACACACACACACACACACACACACCTGTTTGACATTGGGCAAGTTAATTAAGTTTCTAAGGCTGAATAATCTCATCGACAAAGAAAGGGTAAAGACATCTTCAAATGAGAATTGCTAGGAGTCCTGAAAGAGAAATGTTTTACAAAGCTTTTCACCTGTGAGTGGATGTGGGTTCATCCTCACAACAGACTGTGAGGTAAACGTGATTTGTAGAAGACAGAAGGCAATGAACTATACGTAACTTACTTAAAGTCCTAAATGTAAGGATGTAAACGTCTGGGTATATTGGATGGAAAATCTAGTTCAGAAACACTCTTACGTACTTCCTTGTATCGTTTCTCTCTTCTCTTGCTGGGGATGTATAATAACTTGAAACCAGATGATAAAAAGAGATGTAATACATACTTTAAACTACTAGAGACTGGACAAAGCCATGGGGTCTTCCACATTAGCTTGAGGGCTGTGACTTTTAAATTAAAGCTATGCTTCCCTGACAAAAATTTGCAACCTGGAATAACATAGATTGTTTTTTCTCATGAGCAAGTACTTCAAATTTCATTGGAGAATTCTGAGCACTATAATGAGTTAGTGTCATAAGCTGTGAACTTGATTTAACTGCAGCAATTATCCAGTCTATAATGAGGCAGGTATTCATACTAACATGTATAATCTCTGGATAAAACTAGGAGGTGCTTGGTTTTGAAGGAAGCAGCAACGAATTTATCTTCCCAAGATCTGCATCTTCAGCCAGCTTCTACCATTTGTTGGCTTGTTGAACTGAGGTGATTGATTTTATTCTAAGTTTCCTCCTGCAGGAACTCTCAATAGGTGTTTCACAGATTTTTGATTATCACATGAAAGAGGGCATACTAAAAACATTTGAAAAATGTAAAAATGGTGATGAACAATGTTAGAATGATGAAGAATAAATAACTCCAAATTCAGTTTTGAATCAGTAGTGTGCTCTGCCAGTAAAGGCACTCACATTTGCAAAACATGTTTTTTGTCATAATATGTCAAAGTTACTTAAGTAAATGAAGTGTTGAAAGAAAACAGATATGCAGAGTTGGTCACCTTTACTCTCACCACTACTTCCTTAATAACAAAATTAAATACCACAAATCACATTGTATAGTGTCTTTTATACACACACGCACACACACACACACACACACACACAAACTGCACATGTAAATATGCACACACACATGCACACACAGATGAGAGAGAGAGAGAGAGAGAAATGAGAAAAGCTAGGAACAAAATTACCTGAAGAGTATAATTTATTGATTGAATGCATTAAATTTAATATTCGCTTTAGTTTATTTTTTTCTTTAATGGTTGCCTTAAGATTTAAGAGTTTGAGAAATTGGATTAGTAATAGCTGACTAAGTTCATCTAGTTATTAAGCTAAAGGTATCACAAGTTATTATCTAAGGTATAGCAAAACCTGACACGATCCTCTTTACTTTTTATTTATTACAAAAATTTTCATAGCAATTATACAACTGAGAAATTCCCATTCCTATTTATGCTAAGCTCTTCCAGATTAATATCCACAAATTATTGCTATTATTCTTACAATGCTTCTCTGCTCAAACATTTTCAGATTCTCCACTACAGTTTAGAGTTATTAAGCTGCTTTCCAGTTGAAGACTACAGTGACATTAAAGAGAGCAGCTTTTACTCGACCACGTGTTGGCCAGTAGTTTAATGTTTTATTCATCTTGAGACTACAGGCCCTGGACTGACCCTATTGAAATTGGGACCCAAAATAAAAATTGCTTTCAAATTATAGTGTCAGGTAATTTGTTCTAGCAATGGTAAATCTGACCAATACCATCACCATATTTAATTTCATAAAATCAAAACACATAGCCCACTCTCCATTTGTTCCACATGCTTGGGAATCACTGCACTACGAGGACATTAATAATGCCTCCTAATTTGCAGAAACAAGCAAGCAAAGATGCTGACAGGCCTCCCTTAAAGTCTGAGCATAACTTAGGCATGCATCTTCTAAGAGGGCTGTTCCGTAACACTTGTTTTCATTTATTCCCCCCAGGTCAGCAAAGAAGGATTTCATACTGTCACTTTTACAGAAATCTAGTGTTTGCTTCTCTGAAGCGCTTGCAGTCCCGCAGCAGTGTGTTCTCCTATGTAATCTAGTGTGTAGTATCTCCCTTCTGAAGGTCACCCTGTGTACAATCTTCATTCTCTAATACTGAACAATTTTATTTTTCTTGGAACTGGGGATTGAACTCAGGACCTTGCACTTGCTAGGCAGGCTCTTGTGCCCCTGAGCTATCTCCCCAGCCCCTGAACATTTCCGATCTGTTGCTAATAAACTTCATTTAGGCATTTTCTTTTTCAAAACCATGCGCCATTGCTTTCTCTTTTAATCTTTTTTTCTCCTCTATCTCCGTCTCTCTCTTTCTCTGTCTCTCTTTTTCTCTCTTCTTTCTCTCTTTCTGTACATGCAGCAGGAAGTCTTAAAACACCTGTTGAGAACACTGTCGTGATCACTGCCATTCCTTCTGCATTATGCATTTCATTCTTTTCACACAAGTACTTGTCTGTAGACTGCTGTCAAATCTACCTATTGAGCTTTAATTTTTTTTTCTTCAAGCCATCTTTTTTCTGTAAAACATCTTACATTCTTTTATCTAGTTCTTAAATACAGATTTGAGAACTAAAAATCATCGCTTTCCTTCCAAACTTGCCTTTTAAACAAAATAAAAATGGGTATTTCAATAATAACAGCCTGATTCCCTTTTTTTTTATTTCCAGAAAACCAATGTAAGTAACAACATTCTTGTTTTTGCTCACTTTCCCTTAGTCCAACCAAGAGCAGCCCTTATCAACCATCATATGTATGTAGAACTAGTAAGGTAGCCTCCTAATGGCTTTCACTCTTTCTAGTTATGCACGCTTCTAGTGCATATTCTTTATTAGCCTCAATTCATTTGCAGTACTATGAGTATAAGGCTCAATCTCAAAAATTTTATTTATGGTCTGACTAAATGCTGTTTGTCCCAATTTTCCTGCCAATAAAATCTGTCTTCTACTGTTCCCACTGAGGATTTCATCTGGGTTTTACTCCAGCTATCCAGTAGTCAAAGTCTGAGAATACGTAATTAGTTCAACTATGGACAGTAGAAGCTTAGGGATAACGTAATAAAGTGACACACTTATGTTCCTAATAAAATAAAATAAAAGAAATGCACAGAAAAATGCTTCTATCATCTCTGAACATCCTTTATGCCTCTGCTTTGTTTCTCTTTAGGTTATTTAGCAGATGTCAGTCATCCAGAAAATTTCTATTGGAGTATCAAGAGGAACAGTTAATGCTTAATACCTTTTGACCAATTTCGCATGGTCATATCCGGTAAACTGAACAATTACTTTGAAGACAACAATATGCAAGAAAACATCCATTTTTAAATTCCTATTTTTTTTTTGTTTTGTTTTTTGTTTTTTGTCTTTTTGAGACAGGGTCTCACTGTGCAGTTCAGGCTGGCCTTGAGCTCACTTTTGTAGCCCAGGCTGGTCTCGAACTCACAGCGATCCTCCTGCTTCAGCCTCCCGAGTGCTGGGATTACAGGCGTGCGCCACCACGCCTGGCTTTTTAAATTCCTATTTTTAAAGAAGAAATATACTCACAACACCTTTTATCTCACAGTGTTCACTTGATGCTCTACTTCCCTCTTAAGAGTAGTTCAGGTCCACAGAGGGCTGAGAAATTTTTGCCTCATTTAAGGCCATGTTACCAAATGTTAAAATGCTCTTTTCTTGTTTTAATTATATGATTTTTATCCCTTCCTGCATTCCCTCCTTTGATGACGTGTTACTATATCTAGGGAACACAGGCCAGTGCAACACAGAAACATTTTATGTTGCTGTCTAGTGTATTTGATATTGCCCAATAATGTAATCTCTTAAGTAGTTCCTTTAACCAAAAATACTTTGTTTTATAATGCACCTTTCCCTCTGAAGATCTCAACAGTCTATAAAATAAGCTTGTGGTGCAGAGATAGCGCAACAACATAAGTGCCCGTCAGTCTTCATACCCACTGTACATGCATTCCACATTGTGCTATGCCCCCAGTACTTCTCACTATAAAACTTACATCCCTGTTACTCTTCTCTCATTGCTGGGACAAAACACTGACACCCAACTGCAAAGAGGGAAAGATTTATTTAGGTCACAGTTAATGGAGGTTTGAGTCCATACTTGACTGCCTTCAAGGTAGGGTGGCACATGGCAGAGGGAAGCTGTTCATGGTGTAGAAAACAGCAAGGCTACTGGGAAAGACACAGTGACTACACACAAAGACACAGGGACACCCCGTGCAAGCAAAGGGTAGGCTACAGCAAAAGGCTGCCACCTAGTCTCAGCCTTTAGGTTACTTTCAGTTCAGAAATCACGCTCCTATCGTGTGTGCCTAATATCCTGAGAACCTGCTACACATCTGGGAACAAGGACACACAAAGAGGATGCCCTCCAGAGGTTTCAGGTGTTTGGGCTACTGGCTCTGCTGTTACAGCTCTGTTTCTCTAGTCCATGTCCGCATGACCGCCAGGTCATTCTTCACGTCTCTATTTTAACTCCTTCTCATCCTAACTCAAAACAGCAAGAGCAAAAGGGAAGAACAGGGGCAGCCATGGCAGAAGAGAGCGAGTCTCTCTCCCTTTTGTTTCATTCAGGCTGTCTGCTGCAGGCCAGGTGTAGCACTCACGCCCATAATCCAAGCCCTGGACTGCGAATTGTTCGCAAAATCTAGAAGCCCATCGCAGTGGCTACATGGGGCTTTGGTGGAACCCTAAATACAAACCATAGCAATATTTAAACACAAACTGCTATTATCTGCCATTTGTTCATGAGAATTGAATGCGCAGGAGATTAAATAATATGCTGGCGTCTAGAACATGCCCAATAGGCAGTAGCAGCTTTATTCTTTTCCACTACATTGATTCTGAAAAAAAGAAAAAAAAAAAAAAAACACCTAATTACTGGCAAATCAACACGATGAAGAAAAAATTAGAAAACTATAGAGGGAAAGAAAGAAGAATAGAGTTAGGGCTCCATGTCATTCTTTGAAGAAGGGCTAAATAAATTCTCAATTTTCTTTTCAATATTTTTCTTTTATTTGTCTAAGATACTGTTGCTGTGAAAGTAAAATTTAGAGCACTGGACTGCACGTTTCCTTCCAGGTAAGAAAATAAGCAAACATCATCTGGGCTATGTTTCTGACATGGCCAGCTATCTTGTCACTCATCCTTACCGCCCAGCCTTCAGTTACAAACCTGTCAGTGTTCAGTTTATACGATGTATGTTTGCACGGGGGATAGATTCACTTTCCTATGATTTGTTTGAAAGGCAAATAGATTAACCAGCTGATGTTAAGAAAGCATTTCTTGTGGAAAACGCACGTGTTAGAAGCACTACAGATTTCGGGGGGCGCAAACAGTCATCTTGAACTCCCACGCAGTATGCGCTGAGATTTAGCTGTGACGCCATCTTCATGACACTCGGAATCCTGAAGTAGGTCAGATCGGAAGTACTTAGGCTGAAGTTGAGAACCGACAATTTGCATTTCTAGACTTTAAACGCTGAAGCACTGAACTTTAATACAGATTATGACAGTTTAGAATTATGAGCTACTTGAAAAATGAAGTCAGTGATTGCCAAGATATCTATCTATCTATCTATCTATCTATCTATCTATCCATCATTTATCTATTTATCATCTATTTTGCTAAACATCTATCTAGACCTCTATCTAGACATCTATATATACATAGATGAGTGTTTTCTATTTTAATTGAAAATATTCACAAAGATTAAAACAAAGGTTTGCAATTTCTAAATCTCACATAAAGAATAATATTTGATATGTTTTAAAATGCTGAAATTTTTAGTTATATATGTTGATAGTGTATGGTTTTATTCATTGTGATGAATCAAATATAACACATCTCAGTTTCTTTTCCCTGCTCTTATATGCTCTTCAAAATTTTCTTTTGGCCAGAATGAGCTCTTTAAAATATATCTTATGAATTTTTACTATTTATTTATTTATTTATTTGGTGCAAGATCTCACTGCACATCTTGACACCTAGTAATCTTACTGTTTTAGTCTCTCAGCACTAGGATTAGAGTCATGAGCCACCATGCCAGTCTTGGTGGCTGGCTCAGAGTGTCCAGGGATGGAGTGTGACTTGTGGTGCCAAGGATTGGCCTCTGTCCCCTGCACTTGCCTATGCAGGCACTTAGACTGCTGATGAGTCATTTTTAAATTAATTCACATAAGCACAAACTAATATTCAAACACACAAGTAAAACACTTATAGAAAATTTCATAATACATATACTATATTTTTAATTTGTTCTTCCTGAAGGATCTGTTCTCTTCATTTTAATACATTGCCTAGCATACATCATTAATGAAAATGAGGACTTACATTTAAAATATCAACAGAAGACTCATTTGTGCTAATGGGTAGATATTAGTTTTGCTTATTGTTTCAGATATTTTCTTTGGGAAAAAGTGCTAATATAGTTATAATAAAATATGTAAAATAGCAGAACAATGCATTGTGTACCCCAGAAAAACTAAACATATAACTAGGTAAAACACTATTTAATTATCAAGAAGTGGTATTAGAGCAAACTTGAAAGAACCAAAGAAATTTTTCCTCTTTAAGAATTATTAGGATTTTGTAGGCAGACAGGTATTGAAAGCTGAAAAATCATTCAGTCCTAATTTAAATCAATTCATACCATTCCATTTACATTTTTATTTTATTTATTTATTCATTTATTTTTTAATGTATGTGACTGTTACCCAGTCTCACTAAGCAGTTCAGACTCATGGTGATGCTCCTGGTTTCAGCCTCTCCCGGTGCTAATTACAGGTGTGTGCCACTATGCCCAGACTCTGTGGCTAGCTCAGCCCACTCTGAGTATGGCATGTGGTGCCAGGGATCAAACCATGGTCCCGGCATTTGCCTGAGCTTGCCTAAGTAGGCGCATTAGCCCGCTGAGCTACCTTTCCAGCTCCACTCAGTTACATTGTGATTGTTGCACGTATGAGCTGAAACACACATCACTGTTTATACTTTCTGTAGCTCTGTATCCTAAGATTGAAATGAATGACAAAACACAGTTCCAGTAGTGCTTTTGCTTCTAAATTTAAATCGTTTTGGAAAATGATTACTATCATGTAGCTATTTAAATATTTTAAAATTCCCAACTTGTACTTTTTTTTTTTTTTTTTTTTTCCTTCAGCGAGGTCAATCTGTAATTCAGCAGTCTTCTTTGACAGTCTACTCTAGGAGATTATTTAGAAAGCATAAACATCCTAATTGATAAGACAGGGAAGTATTTGTTCTGTTGCTATTCATGCTCTGAAAGAAGAATAAATATAAACAATTAAAGGTTATTAAGTCCACAAAAGTTTGATATAGAGGGTGCAAATTGGGTAGATGGTGAGTTTCTGTCAAAAGGTCTCGGAAGCCCTGCAGATGGGGTGATGTGGGGAAAGATGGTACTGGCAAAGTGCCATGCTTGGAAATTTGTGGTGGCTGAATGTCCCGACAAAGCACCAGCTGGAGCTGCATCCAAAGGACCTATGTGTATTGTAGCAGTGGAACTAAGTCCATGTGGCTGGATCACATATTATCAGTTGTACAGGGGACAGATTTCAGGAAAGTAAGAAAGGCAGCCACCAGACAGTCTGAAGAGCTAACGACATAGTCCAGGTGAGAAGTGGTGACCCAGGACCCAGATGGCAAAAGGCAGACTTAGCCAAGCAAGTGACATTCAGAGAACATTAAGGTGCTGACTTCCAAGCATTTAATTAAATTTAATCTCTGTTTCCTGCTACTACATTTTTAAACTGTGGTGTATCTTTTTAGTAACTAAGAACACTGACCAGGTTGTAAAGAACATTGTAACTGGTTCTTGATAAATCAACAAATCTGAAGCTATTGATAATTTAACCTCTCAATCAGGATAATGGAAGAGAAAGGATGCAATTTAAAAAATGACTTTTTCCCATATGTATTAAATGCAGTGAGTTTGGTAGGACTTCAAATATGCTGTCAATAACTGAATAAATTATTTTGATAAACTGGCTGCAAATTGAAATATGGTCAAAAATATATTTGAAAAATTTTAGTTTTTCTCTTTGAACAAATGTTTCTAAATGAATGGTAAGATATGTAAACTTTTGAAAGAATTATAGCAGAGGATCATCTAAGTGGAAACCATTTCATGTATTCCTGCAACTGTAAATAGTACTACTTTTCTTTAATATATAGCAACGATCCAATTCTAAATTCTAATATTCAAAAATATAGACTCACAGTATATGAAAGAACTGTTTCATACATATACATGAAATGGTTTTCCATACAGAAGAGCAAAGAGCACATCTTTGGAGTTCTAAAACTGGCTTTTAAGTTTTCCTTTCCTTTACTAAGTTCCTTCCTTGAGACAAAACTTTCTTCAAACCATGAAATATAGTTCTTTATCTTAGATAAGTCTTGTCAAGCTTGTAATAACAGAAACACAAAGAACAACAGACTACCGTAAGTTCTTCACTGGATTTGATTTTAAAGTATTAGGGTGGGCAAGACTAAGTGCCTGCTTAGGTAAGTGTAGAGTCTTGGGTTCTATCCCTGGCACAAATTGCCAAGCCAGCCCCATTCTCGGTGCGCTGCCACCAGGCATGATGGCACATGCCTGTAATCCCAGTGCTGGAGAGGCTGAAAATAGGAGGATCCCTATGAGTCCAAGCTGCATAGTGAGACCCTGTTTCAAAATACATAAATAAAAAAAGAAAGAAAAGAGCCGAGATTCGTGCACCATGCCAACGGTCCCCACAGGGGCAGGCCCAAACTCCACGATGGACCTGACACACCATTCCCGAACTCCAGTCTGGACCTGACCCATGATCTGCGAATTCCAGCCTGGACCTGTGCGCCATCTCCACTGGCCACAGGGACACTGGCCCAAGCACGAGCCAGGCCAGCCCGCCATCCCCGAATTCCAACCCAGATGCAACCTGCCATCCACAAACTCCAGCCCAAACCGTGCCCACTGTCCCAACCGGGCCACACGGTGGACTAAGCCCAGGTCCATCCCCTGACTTATCAACAGCACGAGCTCCGATTCCACCCAGCTTCTAAACCAGGCCTCACCACAGACAGGTAAGAATTCTCTCAGCCAATTTTGTCCCTCAACTGCCCCAACCCCGACTGCACCCACGTGGCCTAACACCGTCCAGACCCAGAGGTCTCTTGGTAGATAGTAGCCTGAGCTCCTACTCACAGCTAGACATGTCTGGAGAGGAACAAGCTTGGTGTATCCAGACCCAAATTTCCTTATGTGTTAACTTTATAAGTTCACCAAAGTTCAAAGATCACTGCTATAAAAAAATGATAAAGACAAGGAGCAAGATCCAATCTCAGGTCCCGTGTCCACCCAAAAAAAAAAAAAAAATACAGGAGATGCTACAATGGATAAAAACAGGAATCATGCAGACAAAATGTCTGAATTGGTAGCATCTGGGGTAGACAGAGAAGTGCGGAAATGTAGAGCAACTGAGAACAGAGATAACATCTGAAGGGAAAAAGGACATGCATGAATTAATAGACTCTGAAGTGGCAAAACAATTGCAGAAACATATAGAGGAAATCAGAGCAGAAATGACCTGTGAAGTTAAAAAAGACATCTCTAAATTAATAGTATCTAAACTAAGGGAACAACTACAGTAAGGTAGAGAGGAGAACAAAGCAGAAATAATCTCTGAACTAGAGAAAGGATAACTATAATGAGAGAGGTCAGTAATAATGAAGAAGACATTTATAAAAAATTATAGGAGAATGGAAAAATGATGGAATCCCTGATTGAGCAATACAGGAAAGAAACAGGTTGCGTGAAACAGTTTGAGAGAGGTATACAAGAAAATAAAATCTCAATCACAAGCTGACAAAATCATATGAATGAAAGTGAAGACAGAGTCTCGGATCTTAAAGATACAGTCATAGCTAGTGAAAGGTAAGAACGGATCTGTTAAAAACAACTAGCATGCAGGAAAAAAATAATTCAACATCTGGAAGATGATGCAAAAGTGAACAGCGTGAGATTATAGGAATTATCAAGGAAGAAGGAGTTGACACAAATGATATGAAAAGAATATGGGCAGAAATTAATACCAGAAAACTTCCCAAATTTGAGAAAACAATTAGACATTCAGGTAACTGAAGTATACAGAACCCCAAATAAAGTCAACCCAACTAAAAACGCACCCAGACATATAATAGTCAAGATCCCAGAAATTCAGCAGAAGAATAATACACTAAAAGTTGCTAGAGAAAAGAAGCATTTCACATGTAAAGGAAAACCCATCAGAATAATGGCATATTTCTCTTCACAAACCATGGAGTCAAGAAGAGCATAGAGCAGTGTTTCAAGTCCTCCATGAGAACAAATTCCCATCCAGACTGCTATGCCCAGCAAAACTCTCTTTCATGTATGAGGAAGAAGTGAAAACACTTCCACGACAATGAACAACTAAAGAATTTCATGACATCTAAGCCAGCCCTACACAGTATACTAACAAATATTTTAGAGAGGGGCCATAATGACTCAAATCCAAAAAATGAGAGAGAAAGATCCCACCAAATAGTGTACTCAATTAAACACGGGAGAAAAATGGGTACACAGTAGTAAGTAAAAGTCATATAGCCCAGGAGATAGTTCAGGGTCACGGGTGCCTGCCTGGCAAGTGCAAGGTCCTGAGTTTGATCCCCGGTTCCAAAAAAAAAAAAAAAAAAAAAAAGTCATGTCAGTCTTGAGTCAATACATTTTAATTATAACCATCAATGTAAATGGACTCAAATCTCTAATTAAAAGAAGGAAAATCCAACAATATTCTGTATACAAGAAATACACGTAACTCATAAAGAAACTCATAGGATAATGGTTAAAAGATGGAAAATAATGATAAATGCTGCAGCACCTCAAGAAGAAAAACCAAAACAAACAAACAAAAAAGGCAGGTATAGCAATCCTGTTTTCAGACAGTCTAAATGTCAAACCAAGATGGATGAAAAGAAATAAAGAAGGACAATACATACTGGCTAGGGGAAAAATTCAAGACAAAGAGGTAGCACTCATAAATATGTGTGCACCCAACACGGGAGCAGCAAGATATATAAGGCAAAGCTTAACAGATATGAAAAATCTAATGTCCAACACCGCAATCCTGAGGACAGCCATATGCAATGCGCCAATTATTGTGACGGTACTACCAGTGTGTTTTGAAACTATCAGATTGCTATTTCTTATTAAAAGTACTAAAAAAGGAAAAAGAAAGAAAAGTATTTCCTGTACTTTCTCATTTATTAAAAATAATAAAATGGACAGAGAAAAATGTAAATATACATAATGCCCTTTATAAAACACAGTTTTACCCTTCATCACTGCAGTGCTTGGATTATAGGCATGCACCACCACACCCAGTTTAGGGGTTCTGTGCGGCATGAGGCCAACACGGCATGCAGTACAAGGGATTGAACCTGGTCCTTGCAATTGGCAAGCAGGCACTCAGGCCACTGAGCTATCTCCCGCGCCCCATAATTCATAATATTCTTGCACCATTCATCATACCAGATGCCTGTTCCTTGACCCTGTTCCCTCATTAGAACAAATACAATCATTTCAAATTTCACTGTCTCAAAAAGCTTTTAAAAACCAAATGATTAACTTTATTTTTCGCTGTATCAGGTTGCATTTAAGTTGCTCAAGTTTCCCTTTATTTTCTATTCTCTACTTTTATCACTGTCTGCTCCTTTCTTCGAATCTTTAAACTACACTAATTTTGCCTTCAAAACACAGAAAGTTAAATATAATAATAAAAATATTTTAATTTATTTGGTCCCTTTCATCATCTTGTCACATCAACCGAAGAAGACCAGAGACAGAAATGCTTCCCTGAATATCTTTCAAATACCTGTGAATTTCTGCCTCTCTTCAGGGTATATTTTTGTATTTTTACCTATTCTCATAAAGTTTTATTATGTCTGTCTGTTACTCCTCTATTCTCTCATTGCTGGTACAAATATTTGACACTCAAAATGAAAGAAGAAAAGGATTATTTAGCTCACAGTTAATAAAGGTATCCTTCCATAGTCGGCTGGCTCCAAGGCAGAGAGCCACAGTTCATAGCAGCAGCAAAAAACCAAACAAATGGGGGTAATAGCGCCAACAATGGCTACAGAGAGCAAGTCTCTCTCCTCCTTATGGTTGATTCCAGCTATCTTCCCCGGGCTGGTTGTAGCACTCACAACTATAATCCCTGAAGTACTTACAATCATAACTTCAACACTGGACCAGGAATTAAACACAAATTCTACCAGCCTATCCCATGACTGCAAGAGACTTGTTTTGGAGGGGTGGGGGATTAGCAACAAACCTTAGCATTCCTCCCCTGGTCCCACAAACTCTCATGCACATCTGTTCGGGCAAAAGATATTTTCGTCCATCTCTAAGAGTTGCCAAAGTCCCAATAGTTTCAATATTGCTGAAAAATCGAAGTTGCAAATCTCTTCCAAGATCTAAGGCAAACTCTTAGCTGTGAGCCCCTGTACAGATGAAAAGTTTAACATTTCCAACAACCAGTGGCACAAGATAAACATTACCATACCAGAAAGGCACACGCAGGAGGATACCAAGCATCGGGACTACCAAGGTCCAAAATCCTGCAGGATAAACATGAAGTGCTATAGTTTCATGTGGAACTTCCAAAAAATTTGAGTCAAACTGTGAGCTCCATATGACTCTTCCCCTAAGGCACTCTTGGCGGTAGCTCCCATGACTTTTATCTTAGGCCAGCTTTATCCATCCTCACAGGTTTCCTCGGATAATCCATGTCCCTATGTTTTCCAAGCTTTTGGGGTTTCCACTGAATAGGCTTCTCACTCTCTGCTTTACACACCGCTGTATCAGGAGCACACAGCCATTCCTGTCAGGCCTTCTTCTCAAATCAAGGTGGAAGCCTTCTTCAATTCAGATCTCTTGCGCTCTGCAAGCAACTAAAACCATTATCACATGGATGATAGCAAGGTCTCCTGCCAGCTAGACCAGCAGCCAGGATTTCTTCTCTCTTAGCTGCAGATGTCAAGGGACTGGATTTCTGAGGACTCTGATCCTGATTCAGAGGAATAAGACCTCCGTGTTGATGCCATTCTGGAATACGGTATAGCCACCTTCACCATTCTGTACATGGTACCCTCTCTTTACCTTCAAGGCACAGCCCCTTATACTTGCAATTCTGAGGCTGAAAAGGATGCAGACCTGCCACTTGAGGTAATGCCCTCAGGCCATTCTTTCTGTTCTCTTTTCCTTTTTCAGTAGTGGAGATCCTCTCAGTTCTCTTTGCAGTCCCCATCTTTATCGGGGCTTTCTTTCTGTTCAAACTCACAATATTTCAAGTCATTCTAATGGGCTCTTTCCTCTTCATTCTCAACATAAATCTGACTAAATGTCCCTAACGATAACTATGGCACTGCCTCGATATTTGGCTACTTTGAAATTACTTTTACATGATAAATAAATCCAACATGCTTAATTTCAGCCTCAGGCAGAGTCTCAGGACACAAGCAAAATGCAGACAAACTTTCTGCCAAGCTGTAATACAAATCATCTGGAGTCAAACAACCAAGGTAGTCCTTCTTCACAGCAGAAACCTCTACAGCCTGCTCTTTACAGATAGTTTCTATCAGCCTTCTAATCTTCTGTTCTCTATCCAGAATCTCCCATACAAAACAGCTGAAGTCGTTCCAGTGTTTTTCTTGTAGACAACATCTCCAAGCCTTTACTATATCTTCCCATAAGCCATTTCCAAAAACTTGTAATCCACATGGTACAGTTTAGCCACAGCAATAACCCCATTTTTCTGGTCCCAAATTTTGTCTCAGTTACTCTTCATTCATTGCTGGGACAAATGCTGGACACTAAAAATTAAGGAAGGAAAGGCTTATTTAGCTCACAGCTAATGGAAGTTTCAGTTCATACTCATTTGGCTCCAGGGCAGAGAGCTGCAGTTGATGGCAGCAGCAAAGACCCAGAACAAATGGAGATATATTACTGGCAACGTTGGCTACAGAGAGAAAGTTTCTCTCATTATCTTCCACAGGTTGGGTGAAGCACTCACACTCACCCCATCCCAGCAGTATTCAGACCCATAATCCCAGCCTTGGTTCATGAATTAATTACAAAGTTTAAAAGTCCACCTAATGACTGCATGAGGCTTTGGGGGAACAACTAGACATAAACCATAAAAGCATATGAATTTCAAAATAGCAGCTCACATATTTTCATCTCTTTTGACCAAAAGAATCTTAAATATCCTAAAACACTTTTCAAGGTCTGGGATTGGTAGAAGTCAGTCACTACAGAAGTTTAAATGATGCTTTGACCGTGAGTCTAGTGCTATTTAATCAAGATTCTTGAAGGTTCAGTTTTTGAAAAGAAAGATGCACTTAACATTCATGAATTAGAGAATACCTATTAATCAAAACCCTACAAGTAGTAGGGCATATGCAAAGCTAAAGCCAGAGTACAAGGTAATATTGTGATATAATCTTTGTAACTGTATCAATGGCTTACAAACCAGCAAAGATACAAATTAGCATGTGATGAATGTTATCTTTTAAGCATCGAGAAATAAAAGATATAAACTTAATCCTTGAAATATATTTGTCCTTCCTAATTTATGTCACGTTTCAATAGGGAAACAATACAATATAGGACAAATTTTATGAGATTATTTCATTTGTGCATTTTATAATGAATACATAAAGAGTTCACGAAATCTTTCTACACACTAAATACCAAAGATGCCAGCTGAGAGCCTGTATGCTAACATCCTGCATGCATCCAGCTGAAAACCTGTAGTGCATCACAATGCCTCCCATAAGTCCACCTGGAGGCCTCGACCCCACAGCAATGTGTCATGCTTCCCCATTTCATGAGTCTCTACTGGAAAGGCCCAAAGGTTAGTGGTGGAACCTAAAAAGTCTGTGACAACGACATGAAAGAACTGTGCTAACAGGCCGCATGGTCAGAACGAAAGCCAGGAAGCAACAGTCAAGGTAAGGATCAGAGCTCCCCTAAGGTGAATTGCACTCATTCTCAGTGACAGCAAGGTCCTCAACTCCTCCTCCAATGGTAGCATCCAAGCTCGCTGGAAAAGCTAGCATGACAAGATCCTCCAGAGAATAGCTGCAAACAGCCAGCAGCTTCCAACTGCTCTCCAACAGCTTCCTTAACAGCCTCTTATGTCTCTAATTCTTCCTCTTCCACTGCCGTCAATAAACTTCAGATGGGCCTCCCACATTCAGTTCAGCTGGGTGTAACAAACTAAGCATCAACTGATAATCCACCACAACTACTCACTTATGAACTGCCTTGTAGGACCAGTTTGAATACTTACATTTAACTCAAAGAGTGCACTCTGAGTCTCAGTATTTATCAGCACACTATGATCCTTCTGTGTGTACCAGTCGTCTGGCAGTGGGCTGGTCCTGATTACCAGAAGTCCAGCTTTAAAGATCTTCTCATAAATAGTTTGAGACACAACAAAGCATCTCTCTATTATCTATGTGTGCATCTGTAGTCAAATAACTCATTTACTTTTCAAACTAAGAAGTTCTATCTGCTATATAATCTATTTATAACTGCTCAATGTTTTATTTAATTACAATGTTATTCAGTTAAATTAGACTGTCTTATGTATCTTCTAAAGTATTATCAGTTTAACAAAAATATTATTAACAATAATTATACAATGTATTAAAATGGAATTATTAATAACAATTATAAATAACATTTCATTAAAGATATTTCTTTGTGCCAGCCCCATCCTGAGGATTGTTGAGCCAGTGGTAGAGTCTGGACACAGCAGCACACACCTATAGTCTCAGCGCCTAAGGAAGCAGAAATCAGGAGGATCATTACGAGTCTGAGCTGCATAGTGAGTCCCTGCACACACACACACACACACACACACACACACCAAAAAAAAAGCTTAAATGTATTTCTTAATACATTCACTGAACTATTGTACTGTACATTTTGACATTGATGATTATTATATTTTACTGTCATGACATTAGAGCTCTCCTCTTTTTTTGGCATTAAGCATCATTTTGAATTAGTCTTTTTTTTTTTTTTTTTCCAGTGCTGGGGATTGGACTCAGGACCTTCCACTTGTGAGACAAGTGCTTCTTCTACTGAGCTATCTCCCCAGCCCCTTGAATAAGCCTTAAAGATAAACTTAATATTGTATTAGAATAAATCATTGAAATTTAAATCAAACTTTAAGCAAGTTATTTGCTTTAAGAATATGTCTTATGGATACTAAACCTGAAGAGTGAACATGTTACTCAGTGGACAGATAAAAAAAGTTAAAACTCTTGAAGTCACAGGCATAAGCAAGTCATTTTTAAACAGAACTCTAAAGGCTGGACAAATAACTCAGTGGATTAAAGTGCCTGTAAGCAGCTGCAGGGACTGGAGAATCGATCGCTGAGCCTGCTGCGGCAGCACAGCCACCCAGACACACTGAGCCAGCAATAGAGACTGGGCATGGTAGAATGTGCCTGTAATCCCCATTCTTGGGAGGCCATAAACAGGTGAATCACCACAAGTCCAATCTAATAGCGAGACCCTGGATACCCTGTAGACCTTTCCCTAAAATAAACAAACAAACAAACATAACTCTAAATGCGTGGGAAATAACACCAACAATCAACAAATTGGGTCATATCAGGTTAGAATGCTTCTAAGCAAAGGAAACAACCAACAGGGGGAATCAGCAATGCACAGAATAATAAAGCTATTTGCTGCCTATTCCTCAGACAGACAACTAACAGGTGGATCATATAAAGGACTCAAAATACAAGCCTTGCCCCAAAAAGAGACACCATAAGAAATGAACCATTAAGGTAAACAGATACTTCTGAGAAAAGGAACTAAAAATGATCAATGGAAGAATGCATGAATAATTTGTCAACATCACTGGCTATTAGAGAAACACATATTGAATCACTAATGAGATTTCTATTTAGCCAGAATAAATGGCTACCACCAAGAAATCAAATTATAATGAATGTTAGTATTATTAAGGAAAAGATAAACTAGTAGAACTTCTATGGGAGAAGGTATTTCAATTCCCCCAAAACTAAAGTTAGGAAAACCACCTGAACCAGTGCTTCCCTTGTTAGTAATTTTCCCCTAAGAGAATGACATCGTGTTACAGTGGTGCATACCTACCCATGTTATCAGAAGCACAGTTCATAATAACTAAATCTTCAAGGTAGCTTATAAGTCCATCAACCAAAGAACAGATTAAAAAAATGTGTCATTTGCCACCACGGAGTACCACTCTCCCATAAGAAGTAAGTTGGCAGGCCAAGGACCTTGAGAACATAATGTTAAGGGTAATAAATTAGGCACATAAGTTTGAATAGAGCATGGCTTGCCTTGCACAACAAACCCAAATGATTATTAAAGAGAAAATAATTCAGATCAGAGGAAGCAAGGACATAGGTCTTCCTCAAATAGGAAAACGAAAAGATGGAAAGAGAGTGAGGGAAGAAATTGAACAAAGTTAGGAGGCGTCTATAGATGTGCCACCTTCCCAACTGAAGATGATCGCTGTGCACTACAGAGCCATACTAACAAAACGGATGAAAAACATAAAAGGCAGGCATAGTCAAATATTAATTTTGTTTTCTGAGTATATAAATTATCTAGTTGTATTTTTTCCAAGATTAAGGAAAACATTTATTCCATACTACAAATTCCTGAACTGCACATAAAGGAAGAGTAGACAGTATTTCTTCTACCGTCTACTATTTCCCACATCACAATGGGAGCAATACAGTTTCTCACTTTACATATTTTAAATGGTCTACAATACCTGAAATTTGAAAAGTTTTTTTTTTTTTTTCTGATCAGCTAACATCCAATTAAAAACCAAGGTTCATGTGGGTCTTTAAATATTTAATATCACATTCTGCCATTAAAGATTTTCATAAGTATATAAATACAAAGAAAATGGAAACTGAATCAAAGCATGTTCCAGACCACAAATCATAGCGTCAATTTGTAGATGGAGTAAATACGAATTCTTTTGACCATCAGTTTCAGGATATAAATGTCATACCT
The DNA here is from genome assembly GCA_004027025.1 of Myocastor coypus. NCBI lineage: Eukaryota > Metazoa > Chordata > Mammalia > Rodentia > Myocastoridae > Myocastor > Myocastor coypus. The sequence continues at coordinate 51,568 of PVJA010000211.1, read as the reverse complement.
CTGACAGCAGAGTTGGGCAGGCACAATGGGCGTATAACCTCCTAAGGTCACTGTGATGCTTGCAAAACCTCTCAGTATTGCAAATGTATAATGAAGATCAGCCCCAAAGACATAGAAATCAAAGTGCATGGGAAATACTACAAAGGATCAACAATGGGGATCTCATCATTTTTAAAAGTTTCTGCATGCTAAAACATAAAAAAAAAAAAAAAATCACTAAGAGAGTAAAGCGTAAACCCATGCTTGGAAAAAGAAAAGCGCTGGCTGTCCTTCAGACAAAGGACTTCTAACTAGAACATATAAAGAATTTTTAAAATCAGGCCTCCATAATTCAAAGACCTTATCCGAAAAAGGAAATCCTAGATGAATGTCTACTTCTCACGTGAAGATATACAGATGGCAAATAAATATATAAAAAATGTTCACTATCATTGGTCATTTGGAAAATTCCCAGGGCCGGTGAGATAGCTCAGCAGACTAAGAGCCTGCTAGGGCCAGGGAAGGGATGGGGGTTGAATCAGCAGTACCACATGCCGCAGCAACCCAGCCCTTTGGCCACAGTGAACCAGCAAGTGAATCCAGATGTGGCAGCGCACGCCTGTAATCCTAGCCTTGGGTGGGCCGAAAACAGCAGGAGCACTATCGGTCCCAGCTGTGTAGTGAGACCTTGCACCAAATGCATTAGTAAAAAGAAAACAAGAAAAGAAAAGAACAATGCCAATTAAAACAATACTAAGATTTCACTTCAACCCAGAAAGAATATCTATCACAAGGAAGTCAACCAATAACAAATGCTGAAGAGATTATGGGGAGAAAGGAACTCTGCACTGTCGGTGGGAGTGCAGACTGACACAACCACTGTTATTGGGCTGCTTATTTTATTGCTTAATTCACTCCATTACGTAATTGTACTATTATGTGAAAGCTGATCGCAATGAATTAAATGAGTTTTCATCTGACTTGAAAGGTTTGGAGACATGCTTGCAAAACCTCTCAGTATTGTAAATGCATAATGAAGATCAGCCCGAAAGACATTGATTTTATGTTGATGTATATTCTGAGTCTCCATGGTGTTGGAACACTTTTATTTTCTGTGCTCCTAAGAACAGTGATACATTCTTTCTTCCCATTTTAGAATTAGTGAAGTTTCTGATAGCCATCATCTCTCACCAAAATCAATAATCGTTGCATTTTTAAGATTGCTCTCATGTCTCACGGAGATATTGGCTACTTGGATGTTTTCTTCACTGCAGTAGGTAGCAGGTGATTTCTGGGCCTCTGAGGGGCAGGCCCAAGAAGCAGTCCTTGGAGTCATTCCTAATGTATTCTGAGAGCTCTTGAATGGATTTTTTATTTTGTAAAGTAAGGTTCTAGATCACTGAAAAAAAATCAAAATAAAAAATCATATCCAGGCTAGCCGGGCGCGTTGGTGCACTCCTGTAATCACAGCACTGGGGAGGCTGAGGCAGGAGAATCGGTGTGTGTTCAAGACCAGCCTGGGCTACAAAACTGAGCTCAAGGCAGCCTGAACTGCACAGCAAAACCCTGTCTCAAAAAAAAAAAAAAAAAAAAGACAAGAAAAAATCATATCCAGGGGCAAAGAATTGCTGAAATCTGGATCTTTTGAACAGGAGCTTGAAAGTATTTGTTTGTGTAATTGATCAAGAGTCAGAGTATCTCCTTGGAAAAACTATTTCCGTAACTTTCAGAGGCCAGTAGGTTCCCAGCTTCTGTGATGATGGTTAAGTATCTGTCTAAAACTCACAGTCATATTAAAAGAGACACCTAAGGAATTTATGTCTTTTATGAGAAAGCTGTATTTAACACATTAGGCAGGAAGAGGAAAAATGCAGATAAACTGGTAAACTTCTTCTTCCTTTTCCTTCTCATGTTTTTGTATTTTAGGGAAGAGTCTACAGGGTGTTCAGGGTCTCACTACTAGACTGTACCCTTAGTGAAATGCCTGTTTTCAGCCTCCTAAGAGCTGGGATTACACGCCACCACACCCAATCTCAATTACTATCTCAGGGTACCCTGGAGATGAAGCCAGCACTGCAGGCCCAGGAATCTAATCTCCAGCCCCTCAGCCTGCTTACAGGCACTTTAATCCGCTGAGCTATTTGTCCGGCCCTGACTTCTTCTGATGATCATAAAACTTGTTCTAAAATTAGATGGTAATTATGATGGTGCAACTTTGTAAGTATATTAAAGCACACCCAATTGCACATTTTTGATTAGAGAGTTTTATATGTGAACTCTATCTCATTAAACAGCTTTTTAAAGCTCCAAAAATAAGTAAAAAATAAGATGATAAAATTAGCATAAACTGAATTTATTGGTCACATTCTGTTTACAATTTTAAATTCAATACAACTGTTTATCTAATATACATACTAGGCTGGGGAAAATAAGTGCTTGCCTGGCAAACGTAAGATCCTGAGTTCAATCCCTAGTATTACCAAGAAAAAAAAAAAAAAAGTGGGGATACAAAAGCAAAAATAAATATCTGGGATTTTTTTCCTGAGGAAAATAGAATACAAATAGGAGAGATTTTAAATGTTCTCTAAACACCTTTGCTTAGATGTCCCCTAAAGCATTTCAGTGGAAATGTTGGACTAAGTAACCACGGTTACTACACCCATGATCTAAAGTTCTAGCCACAGCCTTCAGGGTCTCTTCCCCATCTCAATTTCTCTACTCTGTATCTTACCCACCAGTACACGCTGCATCTCTGTCTTTCTTGCTATTTTTGATTCTTTCCCATTGTTCTCATGTCAGCAACTTGAAACTGTCTTTCTCTCTGAGATTTTTTTCATCTTTTTTATTGTATTTAATAGGCAATAACAATGTGATGGTTTCAAAACACATTAGTAGCACATTTTCAGTATTTGATACAATGCATATCGTTGTCCTCCTAGTAATTATACGGAACACAGGATATGGGCATGATAATTTTTATAATCATTATTGGTACAAAAATTTCCTTTCATTGAACTAAGAGAAAGAAGCTGTATACATAATCCAATGCTCCATAATCGCAGTAGGTTATTGGCAAAACTGGCAATGTCAGAGCTGTGGATTTAAGCTTTTACAGCTCAGCATACTAATCTAGCTTCATGTATTATGCCTCATGGTTAAACTTTTCTGCTGGATGGTTAAGGGCAAGTTAAAGAAGACCTGTATAACAAAACGTCTCTCTAAGATGCTTTTTCAGATGTTTTGATGACATATTGCTAGATTTCATCCCTGCATTTTCTCCAATATTTTCTGTTCAGACCGAAAAAAAAAATTGTATGATATCTTATTATTTTTTACTCTGTTTCTGGTCCATGGTTACCCACAAATATTGGTCTTAAGGACTAAAATTTTATGTATTTACATATTAATATACTCTCCATGTGTTGGACATTGCATTTCTAAGCAAGAGCTCAAAAACTATGATTGCAGAATGATATTGGTAATAACAATTGTATATACTACTGGAGAAATCTGGAACAAGTAGTGTACTTAAATAGGGATATTTCCTGGGTTCAAGTATCTCTATCTTTTCCACTCTCAACTGCAATCTGCCAGAATATACACTGAGAGAAAGTTGTTTAGATATAATTTACATATCATAAAATGCTCTCCTTCTAAGTGAATATCTGTGGACTTCTGAACAAAGTCCTAACATAGTAAAATCACATGTCTGATTTAAGATAAGTGAGAAGCGCTTTGGATTCCGAAGAGAAAAACATACCCTCTCATATTAATTGGTGTAATTAATAGACAAGCATATCTCCATTAGCTTATATAGCTCCCTTGTGGCCTTTATTAACTAATCTCTACTTTATTTCATACAGACACCGTTCAACTGTCTCTATGGATTTTATTGTTATTTTACATAGAATCACAAATTATGAATGTGAGTTACATAAATAGGCACTTTTTTTCTAGAGAGGCTTCTGTCTACTAGCATAAAACTCTTGGAATTTTTTTATGTTTCATTGTGAAACTTACTACATTTTATTTTATTTATTTATTTATTTATTTATTATTTTTGTCTTTTTGAGACAGGGTCTCACTATGCAGTTCAGGCTGGCCTTGAGCTCACTTTCGTAGCCCAGGCTGGTCTCGAACTCGCACCGATCCTCCTGCCTCAGCCTCCCGAGTGCTGGGATTACAGGCATGCGCCACCACGCCCAGCTTACATTTTATTGCTCAGTAAAATTTTGCTGTATCATTATTTCACTGTACCAATATTTGATTTCCTTTTAATGTTTTACACATTAATACCTAGGTGAGCTGTTTCTAGTGTGGATTTATTGTAAAAAAATTCATGATGGACATTTACATGGAAATACTGATTGAATGTTGTGTGGCTTTCATATTATAGCAAGTGGAAGCTGAGACAGAATTGTCTCAGCAAAACATCTAATGTAACACAACCTTTGTGAACCTTTGGAGGTGAGTTTGAGAGGGATTATTCAAGAAACCCTTTAAACCCCAACACAACTTGTATGTGAACAGAATAAAGAAGACACCGGCAGAGGTTTAGTCTAAGTTCAAGATCTTAAAATGCCTCAACCTACTCTTGAGTAACTGGACATGAGATATACTGCTGCATGACTCAGTTAATCCCTACGACTTGTGCTAGGACAAGATCAGAGAAGAGGTTTATTGGACTTGCTTAGGAAAATATTAAGATATCTTAAAGTGTGGCCTGGTCTTGATGAAAAATCATTTCTATGTTTATCAATATATGAGTAGAATTTCTGGCATATAGAAAGACAGATGGATGGATACATGCTTATATATATTATATTATATTATATTATATTATATTATATTATATTATATACAAAGACAGACAGAAGGATAGGAAGACAGCCAGACAGAAATATAGATAGCGATTCATACACATATTTCTTCCATTGTGACAATGTCAAATTTTCATATTTCCATCAATTAGGGTAAAGTTCTTTTGGACAGTCTGGTAAAGAAAAGAAAAGGTAAATAAGACAATCTAGGGCTAGAGAGATAGCTCAGTAAAATAAGTGCTTGCCTGGCAAGTGCAGGATCTTGAGTTTAATCCATGTTGAAAAAAATAAAAAATAAAAAAATCACTCTCATTTCTTCAAAGTGCCCTTGACGTCAGATGCCTAGGGAGTTAGTTGACAGTGCCATCTTATAAAAGATTGACAAGGTTTGCAGGCAAGCTCCTGGTGAGCCCATGTCCTACACTGAAGCCTCCCGCCCACAAGCGCGGCCTCCGCCTCTGGTCGAGAGCAACCCGTGCAATAGATTAAGTGCTTCCTGATGGCATCAGGTTATATCTCTGAACTTCATCAAAGTCTCACTTTATCCGGGCTAGGGTAAAAGCCTCAATGCACAGTATTACTTCATCTATGAAAATACAAATCAATTATTTTTGTTATTTCATAACAAATGATAACCCTTTTCGTTTTGTTTTGATCTGTTTTTAAGTTATAATTTATACAGGTATTGTTTTCTCATTTTAATGGTACAATTAGATACATTTGATACATACATATAATCAGAAAACTGCCATAATTAAGGTGTAAAACGTTAGTTTAGACATAAAACTTTCTTTTTCAAACTTCCCTTTAAATCATGATATCATCCCTAATCTAAGCCCTATATTTATTAATTTACTATCTTTAAATATAACCTGTACAATTCCATGTAAATGGGATAATATGATATACACTCTTCTCTGCCTAACTTCTTCCACTGAACATAGAGCTGTTAAATTCACCCATACTGTTGCATTCTTCCTTATAATAAATAAGTAGAGCACAGTATGACTACAATACAATTTTTTTTTTGGACAGATCGGTATTAGAATATAGTTGATATAAAAATTTAAGTCCAGTGGCTGAGGAAATAGCTCAGTGATTTAAGTGCCTGCCTCGCAATCACAAGGACCCAAGTCCCATCCCTGGTGCTGTGTGCCATGCCGACCATGCTGAGCGAGCCACAGAAACCCAGAATGTTGTCTCATGCTAGAAATCTCAGTGTTAGTGAGGCTGAGACAGGGAGATCATTACAAATCTGAGCTTGTACCAACAACAAAATGGTTTTTGAAAATGAAAAATAAAGAATAAAATGACATCCAAATATTTGGCTAAATACAGATATGTACATTGCAAATATAAGAGAAAAGAATGGATGAGTAAATTTTTAATAAATTGCCACTGTTGGGGCCAGGGAGATAGCTCAGTGGCATAAGTGCCTGCCTGGCTAATGCAAGGTTCTGAGTTCAATCCCTGGTATCAAAAATAAATAAATAAATAAATAATTAAATAAATAAATAAATAAATAAATAAATATAAAAAAAATAAATTGTCGCTGTTCTCCTACCAGTAATAAATGAGAGGGTTGTTGATTCCACATCCCGATTAATTCTGAACACAGTCGATGCCTTTGCAGCGTTATCTCACTGTGTAATTCATAGATGTTCTCCTGATGACTAAGGATGATGTACTATTTTTTCATACAATGCTTTTGTGTGCATCTGCTTTGACAAAATGTCTGCTCAAATCTTGGATCATTTTTATTGAGGAAGTTTGTATTCCATTGTCCTGAAACTTCTTTATTCCAGAAATCCGTCACATAGGAGATGCCTATTCCCAAGTGTTCTCTTTCGGCATTTGATTTTCTTTTAAACTTCTCAGCAGCATTAAAATACGTTTAATGATATGTGTTTAGTAGAATAAGCAGTACTGTGCTATTTAATTTGCAGTATTTTAGATCTCTGACAGATAAGTTCTCTCATAAGCACAACTGAGAAACCATGAAAGTATAAAAATAAAAAAAATACCCATCACCCACACTTTTTCTTTTGCTCCTTTGTAATTCAGCTCTACACTCCCACGTGTAAAGTGGAAGGTAATCCCTTCATTTCTGTGTTTTCATTGATTCATAAATAAATGCCATTAGAGTCCATGTACTTAGCCTTCCATAGCTACATTCTATGTATATAATTGAATATACCTTTTGAGATCCATCTATACGATTGTGTTGGGGGACATAGTTCATTTTTGTTGTTGAATCCTATCCTACCATACTTACTACTGTGTCTTATAGTCAAAGACCTTATTAGAAACTTTTGTGGGTTATAACATACCTTGATGACTAGGTATTTGAAAGAATTTTTTTCATGTAATATGTCTTTAATTTATTTGTATGTGGAATTATATCTGGGAATCAAATGCTGGACAGAATTATAAATGAATGCTTAATATTAATTAATTAATTAATTTATTTATTTATTTATTTATTTGCAGAACTGGGGATCGAACTTGGGACCTTGTGCTTTGAGGCAGGCCCTTATGCCACTGAGCAATTTCCTTGGCCCCCTGTCCCCACATTTTAAATGCTTAAATTTTAAAAGGATAAACTTGCACTTTACACAAGAACTATTTCCACTTTAAAATTAGTACAGATTTCTTTTGGTTTAGGTTTTTCTTTCTTTTTCATCACTTAAAAAATAATATTGTTGTCTTTTATTGTCTGTTGTACTGTTGTTGGATATCTTTTTATGCTTTTACTGGGATTTGCATATCTTTTTGAATTGCTGGAGTAAACCTTTAGATCAACATTTAATGGTTCATCTGTTTTCTCATTACTAGAGTGAAAAGTCTTCAGAAATTCTGAATCCAAGTTCTTTGTACGATTATATTTCATATTTCCACTGTAGATCACTGTATTAGTGGTGACCTTTAATTTCATAAATCATAATTTTTAAAATAGTATTTTACAATCTTACACCTAAAACATTTTTTCTACAGCAAGATTAGAACAATCTGTTTTGATGTTCTAGTCTAGAAACTTGATATCTTCATATTTTATACTTATTTGAAATCCATTTTGAAGCACTTTCATTGCATTAAAATATACACAATATAAACCTTACAATTTCAACTCTATTTAAACATACAAGCCTCTGGTATTAAATATTCTGACAGTTGTGTACAGTTGCTAACACTTTCCTTTTCCAGAACATTTTTTTTTCTATTAGACTCCATACCCGATGAACAACCATGTTTCAGTAAAAATCATTCCATTCCCATCCCTCCTACTAATGTCTATTCTACTTTCTATATCTATACATTTTTCTTCTATAGGGCCATTCACCATAATTTATAATTATTCATCACTTATTTCACTTGGGACTCATTTATAGTGTACATATAGGTTCATGGTTCAGGAATACATCTATTTGCATAGAATTCAACTCAAAAATACAAGGCTTTGGCAAAATTGGCTTCTGTTCATGAATTCCCCACAGTGTGAGGAACACAACCATGGCCATCTTCCAGACATAAACAGAAGAGAATCCTGCCCAGAATCTTGGAGGGATTTAGATACATGAACAGATATATATCTCACTTACATATTTACATTTCAGAATTCATCCATCAATGATAATTGAGTTATTCTTACTTTGTTTTATAAATAATTACAAATATGCCATAGAAGCACATCTGTTTGAGTAAGCTCTCTTTTGGTTCCTTTGGATATGGGTCAAGACAAATTACTGGATCATAAACCATGCCTATAACTTCTGGGCTGAAAATCCAGTTATTTTCTGTCCTAGCTATACCATTTTACATTTCCACTAGCAGTCTCCAATAACAGTTCACTTTCTTTACATCTTCCCAAAATGATACTGATTAAAAATTAGTATCCATACTAACTCTTGTGAAATAGTTTACTGTATTTTTATTTGAATGTCCCTAATAATTAGTAATCTGAAAATCTTTTCTTGTATATCATGGCTATTTATTTATCACTTTGGAGAGATATATAGCCTAGTCCTGCCTTATGTTAATCATTTTTGTTGTAGATATATTTTAAGTAGAAGCAATGCTGTATATATATATATATCATAGATATGGTTTCTTCATCAGTTATGTGTTTGGCTTGTTATTATTTTCCTGCAGTAACAAGTATAGGGCCAATGATATATAAATTTTTCAATCCATATAGTTTCAGTCAATAGTTCAATATATACATATATATATATATGTATATATATATGTATATATATACATGTATATATATACATATATATACATATATATACATATATATATATATATATATATATATATATATATATATATACACTATTATCTAATGTTGATTATTTACTTAACCAGTTCCATTTGGGTTACCATGCACTTAAAATGCAGTAATATTAACTACATTAACAAGTACATAAAATTGTTTCATTGAAAACTTTTTCTCTTATTGTACAGTACAATGATCACACAGAAAAGTCCTTTGTTCTTTTCTAGTGAGTTCTTGTCATTTCACCCCCATTGTAACCAGCGATTATGACTGTCCATTTTCTTGAACCATAGACTTTGCTTGATTCCATGAAAATCTCAAAAAAATATTTTGCAAAATATAAATATAGGCCAAGCATCTCTACTCTTCCAGAGTTTGAATTGGTTCATAAATAATGAACATGAGTTAATGATGCATATCCATGGTACTATTCATCTCCAATGTAAGACCTTCTACCACCAGTAGCACCACCTCATCCTTCTTAGGATTTTATCCAAAATTATTCCACCTATGTGATGTCCACTGGGTTCTGTTCTCTAATAACTTCTTTTTATCTCATTTAGAGGCCCTACCAATTGTTTTATCTTCCTGAAAGTTAACAAGCATCCTGTGATCCTCTATAATATTTCCGAGATACTGTCAAACAAATAAGGTTATAAGTCAAGTCTTCCAAGTAAACTTCCTAGAGTTATCTTTCTCATTAGACTTCACCTTTAGGCTATTGAATGTCTGCCTATTTCATTGGATTGGAATATTAGATCTCAGTCAAAAATCATGTTTTTAAACACATGGAAATATCTGCAAAAGGAAAACATTGCAGGTTATGACAAGAAGTCAAAATAAGAGATTTGTGCTCAACAGATTCTATGGGCACCATAATCACTGCCTCTGAAGTCCTGGCCCCAGTGACTGAAATCTCCCCAAGACCCATCTCTTAAAGTTCTCAATGCTTGTTAACATTTATACACCATGGAACAAATTGTCAATATGTGAACCTGTATTTTTAATTTTATTAAATTTAGTAAGGAAACAATAACAATGAGACGGTTTCAACGTACATTAGTAGGACAGCCACAATAATTAATACCATGATTACATTGCCTTTATAGTAGTTGTTCAGAGTACATGATGCAGATATGATAACTTTTCTAAACACTATTAGTACAAATTGTTCTCATTGAACTAAGAGAAAGTAGTTGTATGTATAGTCCAATAGTCCATAGAAGTAGTGGGTTATCAGCAGAACTGGCAATGTCAGAAGCTGTTGACTTGAGCCTTTTACAACTCAGCATATTAATATGGCTTTACAGAGAGCAAACCCTATGCACATCCTCCGTAGTAACAGAATAGAAAGGGGAAAGATCCAGTATAATAAATTAACGTAAATGGCAGTAATCTAAATTGAGAATTGATTCATCTAGAAGTCCCTTTGTATTTTGCCTAGATCCTTATAATAATGCAAGTACTGTAAAATTCTCTCTTAGAGAAAAAAAATTACACACATGAGCATGTAATGGTAGCATACAGCATGAGCTAGTTCATACCAAAACAATGAAACTCAAATGAATTATTTTCATCTATTTTTTGCTGTAGATGATAATTTTATATAATGACATATGGAAGAAATTCTTTTCAGCTGTTTCATTCACTGTTCTCCTACTAATAAAAGTGATCACCTATTAATTCCTCATTCCAACCCTTTTGAAACAAATACTTTATTTTTTAAAATTAGGATTTACTTTATTGATATCTTTTTAATGAGAAGTGTTCCATTAATAGAAGCACAATGGTATTTATTCACGAATTTAACACATAATCTATCACATCTACTAATCTTATAATCTAATTATAAGATCTTAAATTTTGTTCTGAAAGCTGGTGTATATATAAGCAATGATTTTACACTTTGTTAAATTTGTTATTATTTCTTACAAAGGCCAGATTGCTAAATTTTCCCTATTAGAAATTGATTCTCTAATAAAATGATAATTACTGTCCAGCGATAGGCAATTATAGTGTAATTGCTTAGCCATTATTGAGTAACTACATTGTAACACCATGAAATTGTAGGATACATAAGTACACAGTAAATTTTCTATACTAAAACATATTACAAAAAGTCAAGTAATTTATACTTGTGACATTTGGGAGAAGTCTTCATTAAATTATGCTAATCAGATTTTAATGTTTGTATATAGTGTTAAATTGCTTCAAAATGAAACTACTACTATTTGTCAAAATAACGCAACTCATTTAATTTTTATACAACACTAAGTGATGGAAGCAGAGGATGTGTAGAAGAGTTTATATTTTCTTTTTAAACACATTATATTTTGTATTTAACTAAACTGTCCTACAACATAAATGAACTAGGTAAATGCAGTGTTATCAGTTTTAAGGTAGATGTCATACTGAACTGGAAACTAACCTTGAAAGATTTACCTTCTATACTCTCTTTTTGAGACACGGTCTCTATAGAGTTCAGGCTGGCCTTGAGCTCACCTTTATAGCCCAGGCTGGTCTCAGACTTGCACTGGTCCTCCTGGCTTAGCCTCCTATGTGCTAGGATTACAGGCGTGTGCCACCACGCCCAACCTTACCTTCTATACCCTTGTCTTAGTTACTCTTCTCTCCATGCTGGGACAAACACCCAACACTCAAAACGAGAGAAGGAAAGCTTTATTTAGCTCATAGTTACTGGAGGTTTCAGTCCGTATTCAGCTGGCTCCAAGGTAGAGTGGCACATGGCAGAAAACAACCTTGCATGGTGGCAGCTAATAACAAGAGCCCAGGGAGAGAAGTAGTAGCAGCTCAAGCAGCTAACATCTCTTCTTCCCTTACAATGAAATGCAACTCACCTGCCCCAGGGGACAGGCAGCGCCCATTTCCACAATAACAGATTCCAAATTCCAGAAGACACCCCATGACTGCATGAGGCTTTGGTGGGGGGGACACCTATACACAAACCATAACCATTCTTACTATGCCTACTTAATTTGTGTACAAATCCCCACTTATATGAACTGAACAAACAAAAGAGCAAAACGAAGTCTGTGGTAAAAAAAAAAAAAAAATAGGATGAAGAGCTACTATTATTTTCTTTTACAGATCTTTAGTTTCTTCAATAGTAAATAAATTCTTGGAGTTACCCTTGTATATTTAAGAATATTAAAATTTATGTTGCCTAAAAGCAATAAAAAGGCTTCTAGATTAGCTCTTGAGTTATGAAGCAAACAGTTACTAATTGTAGTATGGAGAAATTTCTGGAAATAAACACTCAGCTACTTGTAAAGTATATGCGTTGCACTGATGTTAAGAGAAACACTCATTATTTAACATCATTTTTACATTGCATAGCATAATTGTGCATTAAGAATTAATAACCTGCTGTTAAGGCCACACTTCTTTTTAAGAAATAAAATTGCATCTAGACATTCTCAAACATCTACACACACACCACACACACACACACACACACACAGACACACACACACACACTCACCTCACCACTGTCTATGTTTAGAAACAAAGGGGAAAGAAATTCAGTAACAGTGGGGATAGGAAGAGGGTTCTGGTAAGGGGAAAATGAAAAGTAGAACGAGGATATGTTATGTGTGTTTGACAGTTCTGTAAGATGAATGGATCAGACATTTTGCAAACTAATTATAAAATTAAAACTTATTGTCTTAGTTACTCTTCTCTTGTTGCTGGGACAATTGCCTGAAGTTGAAAATGAAGGAAGGAAAGGTTTATTTAGCTCACAGTTATCAGAGGTTTCAATCCATACTCGGTTGGCTCCAACGCATCCTGGCACATGGCAGAGAGCAGCAGTTCATGGCAGCAGGACAGGAACGAAATGGTGACAAAGGTAACTGACCATCCAGGGTAACAGAAAGCAAAGAGAACAATAACAAGAATCTGTCTCTCTTTTATATTACATCAGGCTCTCTGCCTTAGCCTATCTTCCTCAGACCACACCTATAATTCCCAGCAGTCCTCAGACCCTTAATCTCATCAGTACTAAAACACATAATCCCAGTGGATCATGAGTCAAGTCGCAAACTCTAGAAGTCCCCAGCCAATATTGCATGAGGCTGTGGGGGTACAACTAGACACAAACCGTAACACTTACTAAAATGGAAACAAAAAGCAAAATAGCAAAAAGAAATAAATAAGGTGGTTAATAGAAAGTGTCACTGTGGTCGTCTTTAGGAACTTAATTTTTTTCAAAATAAAAATTTCACTGTTTCAATGATGATCATATTACCTATCTTGAATTTGAAAGTTACTAAACTATCTTCAAAGAAAGTTGCAGTCTAGACAAATATTTTAAAAAATCCTAGATTTGGAGCTGGGAAAATAGGATGGTAGTCTAAGCACCTGCCTGGCAAGTTCAAGGACCCAGGTTCACACCAACATGCCATGCCATGTCGGGCACCACATGCCATGCCAACCCCAGAACCCTGGGCTTGTTGTGCCAACCACTGAAACCTGGCAAGTGGTAATACACCTGTAATCCCAGTGCTGGGAAGGCTGAGACAGGAAGAACACTATGTGTTTGAGCTGTGTAGTATGATCCTATTCCAAATAAGTAAATAACTCAATAAAATGACATATAAAAAATTTAAAAAGAAATCCTAGATTTGTATATTAGATAAGAACTGAGGAAACTCAGCAATGGCTAGAAAAACTAAGTCAGTGATAAAAAAAATTAGTGATAGGGTGTCTAAATATACAATGTGTTTACTGTAATTTGTTTCACCAGGTATTTTAGGCATCCTTTCATTTGCATTATTTTCTACCAGCCATACTGCTATTGTGACTCTAGAATTCAGGATCTTGTACCATTACATGTACTGTTCCAACACATCCTCAAAAATCTTAGTGCATTTATTACCAGCTAAATGTGAAGATAACCGCTTTAGCTTCAGTTGCCCAAACTGGCAACTTTCATCCGATTTGTGCTTCCGAACCCCAGCACGGGCTGTGGTGTATTTTTCACTGCAGCAGATAGGCTTAATGATGGGGCATTTTTTCTACAAAGGGCCTTAGCCTCTGCAGATGCATGACAGTTTTTCCTGCTTCTGCCTCCTCCTCCTTCTTTCTTTTGGGTTTTGAGAATCCTTTAAAATATATACAAGAGTTTCTAGGGAGATAGCTCATCAGTACAAGCACCTGCCTCACAGATATAAGGTCCCAGTTTGAACCCTGGTACCGATTAACTTAGATTCAAAAACCTGTTGGAGATTCTACGACCGTTGTCTTAACCATCTTACATGGTTTTTCCACTGCCGTGTTAATAAGCAACTGCTGTTATGGAGTATATGCTTTCTCTTTGTTCAATGAGAAGGAAGATTTGTGCTAATGGTGCTTAAGCAAGATATGATGCCTGCATCTTGTACTCTAAACAACTACTACGAAGACGCTATGCAATGTATTAGTTACTGTATCTGTCCTACAAACCTGTTGTGAAATTGTCTCATTGCTATTTCTTGCTCATTAATATTAATTTAAAAGGAATAAAAAAAGAAAAAAATTCCCAAAAGACAAGCAAATAAACAGCAATAACAACAACAACAACAAAATCCAATAAACTATATAAAAGTGAATTTTTACCTCAGTGGTCATGGAGGTCAGTTTGGAGGCTTTTCTTCAAGGGTATAATTATTTGTACACCTTTTCTTCAGACTGTATTTCATTCATTCTCTCTCATTCTCTCTTGCGCACTCTCAGAAATGTCTTGGGTATCACCTTTTCCGCTATTACTTTTCTCTGAACTACCTGCTCTTGTCAAACTTAGTATCTTATTTACTTTATAATGCATTTGGTTTGGGATGGAAACAAAGGAAAACCCCACACATGTATTTCAGTTCCCTTCAGAGTGACAAGTCCAGATGATGCAGGCATCCACAGGGTCTCTCAGTCACTCGGGCGTTTTTCATACCCCTCCTTAATAACATACAAAGGCACTATTTCAAAATCTCACAATCAAGTCTCTGCCATGGTGATGTCCATCTCCTCACTTTTGAAGTCACGTCTTCCAATGAGCACACTTTCTAGTTGTTATATGACAAGAATCTACTTCTTAATGAAGTGATAAAATTTTCTTAATGTGTCTCTCTACTGGCGCTCACACTTTTGTTTCAAGAATTTATTATAAATATTCTCTATATACATAGTCCATTCTTTGTGCTGTTGGACACTTTCCTGGTATTCTACAAAGATTATAAAATGGTGTTAAGAACATTCTAGTACTGGCTAAAGTTCTATTGGGCTTTCAGAGCTTTTCCTCACATTACCAATAACACCATTCTCATCTGAATTCTGATTCATGATCTTTCTTACAACATCACTGAAGCCGTACATTAAAGGACATTCTCAAAACTGTGTCCAGAGAAAGTTACACAGTCTGGACAATCCTGCAGGAATCCTAGATTTGCATCATGCTGCTCAGGCTGGGATGTTTGCAGGCTCATGTCAGGGATGTGCTCTCGCAGGAGTAAATACATGGTCATAATTATCTCCATTCTCTTTTTTTGTCATCAATGTTTAGTTCCTTATTTGAACATTATGAGTTTCATATAAACTTGTCATTCTGTCCAGTGTCTATTTAAAAGTTGTCAGATTTTTTCTTATTTCTATGAAATCTTATATGATAAATTACTTAGAAAGTTGCCTGGATTCATCTTCCTTCCCCACATCTTTTTTTTTTTTTTGGCTGGATCAGGCTGCCTGGACAATGGCGTTATTGTGCCCTGTAGTGCTGGGATCGAACCATAGCGCCTGTGCTTGCCTAAGCTCGCTGAAGCAGGTGCTTTAGACTGCTGAACTAACTCAACAGCTGACCTCATGCTTTGATGCATCATTCCTTGAAATCACTGTAACTAGGTCTTTCTCTGCACCTACCCAATCAGTGTCTCTTCCCACCATGTAAAACCCAACTGTGAACCCTCCCATTCACTGCACAGAATTTCCAGCAGCAAATAACAGCTAAAATTTCCTTGCTGTGTTCACTCTTATAAGTGACTCTTCTGCATTTATCTCTGTATCTATAGAGTTTCTTTCTAATCTTGTATCTTTCACTCCTCTTCTTAGGACAGTCATCTAAGGTTCAGATTTGCATATTTTTTTTTTATGTGAGCATTCTTTTTCTTTTTCATAAAGCTCCAGAGCTTCGATTTTTCACAGCACAATTTGCGTACCTTGAAACACAAGAATTCTGGAACCCCGGAGACACTGGTAATATAAGAAGCCAAATTTCCCACTCTTTCTTTTCAATATTCCCTGTTCCTGAGTGAAAATAATCTGTGTGGTTATTCATATTGAGATGCATGTTTTGCAAATATTGGTTGTTTGTTTTCTCTCCTTAAACAATGATTCATTTCCCTTGTTACAGAAAGCAACAGCCACTGCAGTAATAGGACTTTATTCATCTTGTCAATCCCAGAATCTTATTACTGCTTTCAGTAGAAAATTGAAAGGAATGAAACAAAATTTCAAGTACTAGCATGTGTGAAGTGTCTTTTATTTTGGCAAACTATAACTTAAGTGCAGAGCTTTCTGTTTCCATCCTATTTTGTATGAATTTCTTTTTAGGAATAAATATGATGCTTGAACACGGATTTTGGCTTGTGTTTGGTAGTTACTAGTTCTGATTATGTGAGTGATTGTGTGAGTGTGTGTGTGTGTCTGTGTATGTGTGTGTATATTCACTTGTGTACAAAGCACACATGCCCTTTATACCCTTTCACATATGCAATAGATGGAGGTATGTTGACAACATTTCTCTACTCAAATAACTGGTATTTTTGATTGAAGAACACTGTGTCTGGCCTTTGCGTAATTCTCTTTCCATCTCTGGTTCTGCTTCTCCTGTCATTCTGTTTATTAAAATAACGTCCATTCTCCATGCCACGTACAAGTAGCAGAGAAACTTAAGAACTCAACTACAACTTGCGTCTCAAAGAAGCGGAATGTCAAGTTCACAGTGTTGTTAATCAAATTATTTTAAAGAAAATGAAATTTTATTACATTTCAAATGAATTAGCATGCATAAAATCAAATTTTGAATATGTGGTTATGCTTTAGCCTTAATTCTTACGAGGCTGTTCAAATCAGTGGGAAGAGCTGGTTTCTGAATAAATTTATATTCATTACTAGAAATAGATCTTTAGACACGTCTTGTTGTTAAGACAAAATACCTGATGCCCAAAATTAAGGAAGGAAAGGTTTGTTTAGTTCACAGTTGCTAGAGGATTCAGTCCATAGTCATCTGGCTCCAAGGCAAGGTGGCACACAGCACAGGGGCAGCATTTTCAAGGAGGGAAGCATAACCCTCTGTTGGTCTCTTATATGTAAGCAGGCTAGCACACCCTTGGACCGGTGTAGCATTCAACTCATCTCCTCACCTATCTTTTATACAGGGTTTGGAGCCACTGAAGCTAAAATTTATCCTATGTGGGAGGGCAGGATGAGGCCTCACTGCCTAAAGCAGTCAAGCTACCTCAGTCTTGAGGAAAAGATCCTGCCTGGACATTGTGGGCTAATAGTCAGTAGGTGATGTGCTTTATAACTTTTCAAGGGTACAAATAAAGGCCTTCACTATTCTTCAGCAGGTTATGACTATCAGTCTTGGTCCACCCCCTGACTTTACCTATTACCTCTTCCCTTCATCTTATCGACCTTCTAGCCGTTTTCTCCCTGGGGGCAATAGATCCCTACACACAGGAAGAGGATGTTTACAAAGTGAGAGCATTGGCCCCCTGCTGAGTTGAGCTTCTAAACCGCTCCAGTTGACATCATACATCAACAACTACAGTTACTTCAAAGAAAAGTCTTGAAATGAAAATCATTTCCAGAAACAAACACTCTTACATATTAATCATAAAAAGTATGGGTACTATTTAGAGATTCTCCATCCAATCTGTCATTAAATTTCTTACAGTAGCAGCTGCAGAATACATGTTATCATGTAAAAATTGCTACTGTGACCAAAAGTATTACTGATGATAATTTCACTATTCTCTCATTTAATAATAATCTTAGTACCAGTTTAGAAATGTTTAATTTGTATTGGTTTTTTTCTTATTCAAAGTGAGATTTGTTTAGGAGAATAAGTGTAGTTCTTCAAAATAAAAGATTTAAATATAAGATACAATCTGTATATTTTGTTCTTTATATTTTGAAAGCAAATTATGCAGATGAAAAATGGTATTCTAAGTTATTAGGAATTTCTATTAAAATATCATCATTAATATTCTGATAAAAATCATTTGAAAGTTGATATTTTGTGCTCTTATCAAAATTAATTTGATAGTCCTCTGAAAATAAAATTACTTCTTAGCAATCATGATTATCTAAACTCTAGAGTTTTCTTAATAAATTCTGCCCGTTTTCTTCCCCAAATGAGAATGTATTTCTGTTAATTTTTCCATTACTACTGTATATTTGATGCATTCTTAAGTGCTTTCTAATAACTTACTGATGAACCGTTATAATTTTAATAACTAAATGCTTAAATAACTTGAGCAACAGCGTGTTTATTTCATTTTATTTATTTATTTATTTATTTTGCAGGACCAGGGTTCAAACTCATGACGTTGGACTCGCCAGGCAGGCACTTGTGCCACAGAGCTATCTTCCCAGCCCCTAGCATGTTTATTTTAAAAACTTAAGAAGTGTACTCACTTTTTAAAAATGATATTTTCCTTTTATATTCTAAAATTACACAATATGGAAACATAAGGAAGAATTTATGTTTTTGAATGATCTTTTTATAAGGTCTATTATTCTATTGAGTTTTTCACTGTTAATATACTATATTTTCATCTTAATTAGGATTTCTATGTTTACAGTTCCACATGCACTATTCTTATTAGAAATAAGTTCAGCTTCTCAGAGTAAAAGTAAACATACACATTCATACGTAGATCCACATTTACTCATGTGAACCGTATTTTCTTTATGTCATAAGTGCCAATTGTCATTTATATAAAATTTATAATCTTTTTATGAGCTCAAATTACATAGCATACATAAAATGATTTTAAGAAATTACTAGTAGCACTGGCAACCATCATTTTTAGATACTATTCCAGTCAAAGTGATTTACTTGTTTCTGTTTAAGCCAGAAAAAAATATATTAAAAATTATTTGAAAGTCCTTTTGAAGGTGAAAGTTTAAACAAGTTACTTAATCCAGAGAAAATTATGACAAAGGTCAATGTATGTTTCTTTAAAACGTGGAATTTTCCTGTACTCCAAGAAGATTTAAGTTTGTGCTGTTCTTACATGCTTCAGCCAGCAGGATGTAAACTGTTAGAGCAATCAACAACTGCAAAACCTTTTGAAATAGTGTCCCAGTGTGTCTGTGCAACATATTTCAATTGAGGATCTGTCACAGACAGTGCACTTCAGTTGCATATAACTTTGATGCTGTAAATAGCTAAACAACAATTTATTTACAATCCATTTTATGTGCTTTAATTCGTAGAAGTGGAAAGAAATCTGAACTCCATAATCACAGGGTCAATTATCCGTATAGTTATGGCAAAACTATGGTTATCTTTACCCTTAGTTTAAGTACATTCTGTTATACTTCTCTGTGATATTATTTACCATAAAAAATGTATTCAGTTTCATGCCATTGTTAGTGCTATTTTCCAACCAAGTAGCACTACAAAAAATATAAAATACATATATGTATATTCCCTTAAGAAAGCAACATCTTATGCAAAAGCAAAAAATTGTCACGCTCACTAAAATATGTAATAAAGTATTTAGCAGAATAATATATCTAAAACATGGACTATGTGTGCCATGTTTTACATTCTGGCCATGACACTTGGCCAAATAAAAATATCTGTTAAACTTCACCAGTGTTTGTTTAAACCAAATCAACTCCTTATCAAATCCAACTGTTCACTAATGAGTATAATCATTCTGATATTATTGTACCTGAGGTCATGCGCTTTCTCAATTATTTATTCAAGTATGCTAATATTAATTTAGTGTAAGTTTAGCCAAAATAAGTAATTCTTATCTGTAACCACAATAGACAAGTTTACGAGTAGATGAAAAGACACAACTCAGCTGGGCGTGGTGGCGCACGCCTGTAATCCCAGCACTCGGGAGGCTGAGGCAGGAGGATCGGTGCGAGTTCAAGACCAGCCTGGGCTACAAAGGGAGCTCAAGACCAGCCTGAACTGCATAGTGAGACCCTGTCTCAAAAAGACACACACAAAAAAAAAAATAAATAAAAAAGAAAAGACACAACTCAAATCTTACAATTTCTTCTGCTTACTGTAGATATGTAGCCCAAATTATAACAACTAAAATTTTTCCAAGGATGAAAGATATCAACTTGAACTCCAGGCAGGGTAATTGTCCATATAAATCAGGTGAATCTAAAAGTTACATCAAGAATCATGGTGACAATAAAACAGGCCTACATGAGACGGAAGAAACCTGTGCTATCATTGGAAATCTCAATACTCACACTTGTGTGGCTTCTCCTGGATGTTATATAACTTTCCCTTGAGAAACTGTTCTCATCTTAAAATAAACCTAGATTTTTGAGAATTAGTTAAGATCCTACTTAATGGATATAATGACAGGAGGGTAAATCATGGCAGTAAAGAAAAATTGGTTGATGTTGATAAAATGTGAAAATAAATTCTGTGGTTGTGATAGGACATTAAACGATTTTACTTTTCTTTCTATGGATACTATTTGTGGGGCAGAGCAGTATGGCAGAAAGATGAGAAAATTTTCTATGTGGAATTTGAGTTTTGTGTTCATTTCTACATGTTCTGCTACAAATATGTGGACCTTAATGGGCATAATATATCTACAGAAGCTCGAAATGGTAATAATTACAGATTCATACATGATTTACCCATATTTATTTTCAAATTTACTTCAAATGTGCATAACATTAGTAGCTTCCAAGTCAAGTGAAATTAGAATTAAAACCTGACCACAGGAAGAAGAGATATATTTGTTTGGCTTTTTTATCTCTTTATTGAACAAGATATATCATAGCACTTAACATGTATGTATAGTGTTGTAGCTTTTGATTCTGTAATTTTTCTAAAAGCACATAGCTTGAAATAATGAAAGATAAAAATGTCAGTTTTATCAGCACTTTTTGAAGTAATGTTATTAGTAAGGCTTACCATATCTGTATATATTTCTGTTTAATAACCTACTCACGAATATTCTGAATTGTAAAATATACATGAATTTGAGATGCACAATATTTAGAAAATAAACCATAATAAGATATAAAGGATGTTTTTAGCAATTTCAAGTAATAAACTAACATGTAGAATATCAATTGCTAACTATAGAAACACAAACATAATTCCATCAGAAAAGTAAAATGTAGGATCACAACTTATTGTCATTAAGCAGTTTACATATAAGTAGCTAAAGATATATATTATAAGGGATTAGAATAAAAACTTAAAACATCTACAAACTTACAAATAATAAAAGAATTATTAACATATCAAAACTAAATAATATCAGAAGAGAAATACATGCACCTATAACAACAAAGAAAAAATAAGTTAGTGGGGTACAAAAAGAAAAATTCAATTAGGTAGAAAGTAAGACACGAAAATTAATGTAATGGGCAAAAACGATCACAATTTTGGATATTGAATGAAATGACTTTCATTTATTTTCAGGGTCCACAATTTGTAACTATGAAGAAAGAGTAAGAAATCAAAATGATCAAAAATGGAAAGGACCAAACGAGAGGGGAAAAATAAATAGAAACAGAAAGACAAAGGTAAGAGAAAAACACAGACAGAGAGAGAGAGAGTGAGAGAGAGAGAGAGAGAAAGTAAATAGACAAAACAATACACTGATGCAGGCCACTTCGAATTACAATGTTTATTAATATATAAGATGAACAATATTAATAGATAAAAACTCATAAGATCGATTAATAGAAAGATAAAAACTTTCAGATAACATCATAAGTAGTAAATATTGGAATGATCAGTTACTCTTTCATGGAAAAATACTTCAAAAATTAGAAAAAAATAAAGACAAATGTTTTTATGCAATCCAAAATCATGACGATAGAGCACTGATACTTCTTAAAATAGACAAATTTTAGTGACAAGCGTCGGTGTGACCTGTCAGAATTGGAATTCTCATAAGCAGCATTAGTGACTGCTGAGTGAGTGATGAGTCTAACTGCCTTGGAAAGGAGTTGGCAATTGTCTTTAAAATTCTAAGATACAGTTCTATGTGCCATTCCAATAAAGTTACAGAAACAAAGGTTTATGGCAACCTTTGAAAAAAAAGTTATCATTTATAACAAATGTTCTTAAAATAATGAATAATAAATTTATTGTTATATAAAACAATGAAGTGCTGTAAAAGTATAGAAGTAAATAACCATAAATACTTATAACCCTACAGATGGACATTAAAAGACAGATTTCTAAGAAAAGAATGAGTGAATAAAGGAAAACTGATAGTATTAATGTCATTTACATAACCTTTAAAAATAGCAAGACTGGGGCTGGGGAGATAGCTCCGAGGCACAAGTGCCTGCTGGGCAAGTGCAAGGTCGTGAGTTTGAACCCTGGTCCCACAAAAAAAAAAAAAAAAAAAAAAAAAAAATTGCAAGACTAAGGTAACTATTTTAAAAATGAATAAATAGGTAACAAAATTTTAAGGGAAATCAGCAGAACTAATATAATTATAGAAATTTTGTAATTAGCATAAAACTCAGAATACTGAGGAAGAAGAGGCAGTCGGGAAGACTGACGAGAGGAGGCTTCTGAAGATACTTCCCATTTTAGAATGGCACAGAAATTCCTAAAGAAGCTGTATATTTCATGTGGCATATCTACTGGTATGCACCATATATCATAAAAAGTAAAATCAGGTACACACATGCTGTAATTGTGTCTGTCTGTTGTGTGTATGCCGTAAAGTTTGTGTCAGACTATCTCAGACAATAGACTCTGTACCATTCCTGTACATATCTTACTACAGGGTGAACAATACTTCGATTTCTTAACAATCTTCTAATTCAGTTGTTTTATTTCTGGAAATTACACTGATTTCAAATGTTCTCCACTAACTTCTATCCTATTCCCTTTTATTTTTCACTCCAGTGAGGCTCCTATTACTGTTTAAGACCCTGAATCAAGCACTGAGTATTCAAGGCTGTCTGCTTTCCAGTCCTCAATATCAGTACTTTTACTTACACACACCCAAATTTCTACATACCCCTATGATACTTTGAAATATTCTACTGTAGGTTCTAATACAACTTCCCTTAATTTCACTAAGCAGTATGAAATTTCCTTTAAATTATTTCCCTTTATACTCTGGTTTCTCTTCAGATCGCATAAATCTTTCGCCTTTTGAATTATTTCCCTTTTTTGAACCGCATCTTAGAAAGAATATACAACACATATATTCCTCTATTGCATAAGATATTCCTATACAGTGTCAAATCCATAACAATAAATGCCATTGTAAATACTTATTGAATGGACAGTTTGTTGTAAACATGGAAGTGCTATTTTGGCTCTCCATCAGAATGTGGGAAATCATAAATTGGTTTTCATACTGAGATCATGCTGTCTGAATATGAAGGTGAGTTTTACAGAGCAAAAATATTGCTATATGGGTTTAAAACTGATTGAATCTCAGTTCCCTTTATAAGTAATGGAAAATATGCAGGCTTATCTAAATGGGATAAAGCTATCTATCTAAATGCTCTTACATAGGTAACAATCACCATGTGTCACATTTTGTTTATTCTATTTCAGACATTGCCTTTTAGTAAGGAAACGTGAAATGCATTCTTAATTTTTCTTTTCTTATCCAATTTTCCTCTTTAACATTACCTTCATTTTATATATTTGTGAATCCCTGTCTGCTTCTCTTTGCACTGTCAGTTACTCAAAACTATAATCTTTACTGCATTGTAATAATTTTAATACTTTAATTCTCAGCGCCTGCTTGTCACTTGCAGGATTTGTGTACCTGACCACCTTGTATTAATACTTTTTCTCTATCCGGCTTTGGCTATCTGTCTCCATGGCCTGTCTTTTCCCTTGCTTTGCCCCTTCTATCTTGTCTACCAGCTGGTGTTTTACTAATATTTTATGTTTTTTCTGCCTTGGCAAATAATCCCTCTCTCTCTTTCTCTCTGTCTCTCTATCTCTGTCTGTCTCTGTCTCTGTCTCTGTCTCTCTCTCTCTCTCTCTCTCTCTCTCTCTCTCTCTCTCTCTGCTAGTAAATTGACCAGCTGTGGCTTTCTAAATAACGAAAACTCAGTGACAGAATTTTAACGCCAGACTCCAGAGTTCATCTTGGCAGCAGAATTTTTGCCCTTTCCCTGTCCTTGAGGTTGGTTCTGGTTTAAGGTCTCAAGCAGTCCACGCACACCCATTGCGCTGATCATGGAGACAAAATGAGGAAGGCAGGAAGCGGGCAGCTAGCCTAGCAGAAGCAGCTGGGCATGGCTTGTATCCTGGGAAGTTGTGACTCTGATCTCCACCCTCCTCCACTTCCGGCTTCATGGTCACCAGGATATGAACTAGGCTTTTCTGCTACCTGACCCTTCCTCTGTGCCACTTCTCTCTTAATACCTTCAGGCCAAGGACTCTAAGTCAAAGTTTGCCTCGCATTGTTTGTTATAGGTATTGGGTACTGAGTCTCAGCTGTATAAAAGGGACTAAAACATGTACTCTGTTAGGGACACTGGAGAAACTTGGGTGATATTCTTTTTCGTTTCACCCTTAGTACATCTCTGTGGGTATCTAAATATGTGTTTCAGCTGTCTGACTAAACAACCGTCTGATACATTTTTTCCTAGACTATACATAGACAGTATTTGACTAGAGCCTGTGAGAGTTAGTCCTAGTTTAATTTCTTTCTTTAAAAACTAAACATTCCCTATACTAATATAAAAGGATCCAACTGGCACTATATTAATTTCATAGTAGGCTTGAGGTCTACATTTTAAAGGGAAAAAGCACACAATGATTAGGGCCTCTCTAATCAATCCATTCCCCTCCAGACTAAAGTGACTCATGTTTCACGAATGTGTTGAGGACACAATTACATTTTTTATCTCTTAGGAAAAAAAAGCATCAGTAATTGCAGCTCATGAGCAGATGCTGAGCTTTGAAAATAATCACAATGCCAGTAAAATGAGATGAAACATGGAAAAAAAGTAAGCAGTGAAAAAAAATCTATGAAAGCTCAAATACAATAGAGGTAATAATCTAGGAAATGCAAGGGTCTGAACTGAGTTTCTCTGGTGGTGATTAAGCTAAACAAAGACATGGTAAAAAGAAGAAGTATATTGTGGACATCAAAAATGTTGGTCAGTCACCTGCGCATTTGGGAACTAGTTTTTCTGAAGTTTGTAGTCAGGAACTACTGACTCACTAAGAAGTAAGAATCCCTCCTGGCTGCTTGTGTTGAAAGGTATTCTATCAAGGTTTCTCCAGTACTAACTTCTTGGGAGTATATTTTGCAAAGGCCATTGTCATAATTACAAACTAGCAATTCAAGCTAAAGAAGTACTCATAGGAATCTGGCTGACTGCTCTGGAGATGAAAGGTGCTATTAACTTAAAGCTAGTCAGTCATGGATGGTTTTATCCCTTGTAGAAATGGTCTAACGTTCTAGTGTCATCGGTGTTTTTTGTCTGGCGCTTCTCTCGTGCAGTATCAGCTGGAACAGAACAAGTGGTGGCGATAGGTTCATTTCTCCTCTGAGCAGTAACTCATTCAAGAAGTTTGCGTCACAATCTACATCATATTTATTGGGAACAAAGTTGTTTGGCTACCATGTTACTATTAAGTTTTTGCACGAAATAATAAATATTTTCCAAGTGGCCATCTTTGCTTTTTTTCTAATCTCATTGCTATAAAATAATGAAAACATGTAATTTCGTAAAACAAAATTGAGCTACAGTTCATTTAGTTATAGCTTTCCTGGTAACACCATTTTGGCTGTTTATTTAAAATATTTTTTTTCAAAATATGCATCTTTTAAAATACTGATAAAGGGGCTGGGGAGATAGCTCTGTGGCAAAAATGCCTGCATGGCAAGTGCAAGGTCGTGAGTTTGAACCCTGGTCCAGCAAAAATAAATAAATAAATATAAAATACTGATAAAACCACAAAGTGTTAGCTCCAGAGTAACATAAAATCTTTACTGAATATATTTCGTGTTCACTGGGTCAAATAGGCAATTCTACAAATAAACAGAATCCTGAAGTAATATTGCTTTCCAACTATCTGGAAAGTCTTAATTGGATAAGAAGCAGAGAGTTTGTTGGGT
Organism: Myocastor coypus; assembly: GCA_004027025.1. Taxonomy (NCBI): domain Eukaryota; kingdom Metazoa; phylum Chordata; class Mammalia; order Rodentia; family Myocastoridae; genus Myocastor; species Myocastor coypus. The sequence goes on along the minus strand of PVJA010000211.1, from coordinate 25,157 downwards.
CAGGCACCGCCAAAGAAGGAAAGAAATTTTTTTTTTTTTTTAACAATAGAATATTCAAGATAGGTGGGAGGCCTTGTCATCCTGGCATCTTCTGCCTAACCAGAGACTTAAAACTTGAATAATTTCACTCACTAACTAATGGGTGATCATAAAGAAAGACTGGGACTTAGTACACTCTCTACTTAAACGAAACAAACATAGCAAATATAATACAATAATTACTACTGTACAAAAGCCAAAAAAATACCATATAATCTCTGTGTGCATATATATATATATATATATATATATATATATATATATGCATATTATATGTAGTTTGTTTTTTACAGAACGTGCACAAATTCAATAAAGTGGAAATATTTTCACTCAAGGACTTAGAAAAATAAACAAGCAAATAAAAAAGATAGGCTAGTACAGGCAAGGTACCAAATTTCATAATTTCATGCAGGTTTGGAAAGATAGGTTAATCTTTATGTTTTAAATTAATTTGAAATTAAAAACTGGAAATGTTTGACTGTCCATGAGCTTTCAATGTCTGTCTTCCATGAATGGTTCTACCATAATTAGATAAAAAGATATATAATATATTCAAGAGATATCCTTTCTTCTCTTTATTGGTTTATTCTATTTTACATTTTTGTTAATTTTAATAAAGAAATAGCAATAAGACAGTTTCACAACAGGTTAGTAGGACAGTTACAATAATTAATACATTGCATATTGTTGTCTATGTAGTTGTTATGGGTTACGTATAGTTGTCCCCACAAAGCCTCATGCAGTCATGGGGCAGCTCCTGGAATTTGTGATTGATTATTGGGGAAATGGGTGCTGCACCTGCCCTTTCAATGTAACAGAGGTCGAGAAGTTAGCTGCTTGAGCTGCTGCTGTCTCTCCCTGTGCTCTTGTTCTTGCCCGCCTCCATGGAAGGTCACCTTCTGCCATGTGCCTCTGCCTTGGAGCCATCTGAATATGGACTGAAACCTCCAGTAATTATGAGCTAAGTAAACCTTGCCTGCTCTCATTTTGAGTGTTGAGTATTTTTCACAGCAAAGAGAGAAGAGTAACTAAGATAGTAGTAGTTGTTTAGAGTACAAGATGCAGACACGGTATCTTGTCCAAACGCTATTCAAGAGATATCAATGCCATGATAAAATTTTAATATATATTACATAGAATTTCAATTTATAAACAACTAGAAATTACCTGTAAAACATTTAAATGAAAGACAGTGGATTATATTAATTAGACCATTGCACGATCATAGAAGTATCAAATAATGTTGCTGTTAATGTTGTTTTTCATAGCAATATAAACAACATAAAATCATAAATATTGATAAATAAGAAGACTGAACTACACAAATATGCATTTAACTAATGATGAAATTTTAACATAATCTCAAGTTAAAATTACTATTTAAAAAATTACTATTTTATTTGGTGCACAGATGATTGTCAAACAAGTGAGAAATTAACAAATCTACCATTATTAATTACGTGAACATGACTTGAAAGCTAAACTAAGAGAGAAGTAGGAGAAATGTTAGTTATTTTGACTATAATTACTATGTAGAGATTTGATTTAACTTAGCATTACTAAAAGTTAAAAAGGGGAATAAGTTAAAGAAAAAAGTTGTATTAATATTATTTAGACAAGGTATTATATGTGCATCTTGTACTCTGAATAACTACTATGAAGAGAACAATATGCAATATGTTACTTGTTGAATGGTCCTATTGACATGTTTTGAAACTCTTTGCTATTTCTTTCTCATTAAAATTAATAAAAAATGAAGTTAGAAAAAGATATAAACGGGGCCTGGCGGGATGGCTCAGTGGTCTAAAGCGCCTGCTTGGGAAAGCTTGGGCGGCTTCAGGGACCGAGGTTCGATCCCTGGCACCACATGCTGCACCAGCCCTGCCCTCAGGGCAGGCTGAGCTGCCATAAAATAAATAAATAAATAAATAAACAAAGAAAAAGATAAAAATGAATAGAAATTAAATGAAAGACTTTAAGTGAATCAGAAAATATAAAATAATTTATTGTCATAGACAATTTAATTTTATATATATAAGAGAAACAGCTATTCAAAGGATGATTATTTTAAAAATGTTTTGGGGGACCAGCAAGATGGTTCAGCGTTCCAAAACACCTGCTTATGAAAGCTTAGGCAACTGCAGGAATAATAGCTTGATCCCTGGTACCACAGGCTGCCCCAGCCCCACCCCCAGGGCAGGCTGAGCTGGCCATAATAATAATAATAATAATAATTATTATAATAATAATAATTATTATTATTATAATATAATATAAATACTACTACTACTACTAATAATAATAATTATTATTATTTGAAAAGTGTCTTGGGCCAGAGAGGTAGATCCGTGGTCTAAGCACCTGCCTGACAATCTCAAGGACCTAGGTTTGAGCCCTGGCACTTCATGCCGTGACAGCTCAGCACAGTACTGGAAACTGAATCCAGGTGTGGTAGTTCACAGCTGTAGAACCAGTGCTATAGGCTGGGGCAGGAAGATAGCTAGGAGTCAAAGCTGCATGGTGAAAACCTATGCCACATAAATAAACAAAACAAGGGAAAACGTATTTTAAAACATGTCTTAAGAAAAATCAGTCCTAGACAGAAGTATTTAGTGATAACTATAAAAGTTGTATAATATAAAGACCTGTGGGTAATTATGAAAGATCTAAAGTAAATGAGATTAAATTTTATTTTATTTTATTTATTTATGTATTTACTTTTTCTTTTTTTGTCTTTTTGAGACAGGGTCTCACTGTGCAGTTCAGGCTGGCCTTGAGCTCACTTTTGTAGCCCAGGCTGGTCTCGAACTTGCACCAATCCTCCTGCCTCAGCCTTCCGAGTGCTGGGATTACAGATGTGCTCCACCACACCCGGTTTAGATTAAACTTAAAGTAGAAAATATATAGGAGTTTAGACATGTATGTCAAAAACCAATAGCTGCTACTTGATAACAATGCGTGACAAAGTGAAATCGGCACAATACTTTTACTAAAATATCTTGAGGGGCCAGTGAGATGGCTCAGTGGTCTAAAGTGCCTTCTTAGGCAAGCTTCGGCAACTACAGGGACCGTGGTTTGATGCCCAGCCTCCCAAGCTGTGCCAGTCCCACCCCTAGGGCAGACTGAGCTGGTCATAATAATGAAAAACAAAGAAAGAAATTAAAAAATATCTTGTAAAAACATTTCCAATAAAATGCCTTTTTGGAAAGTAAAAGAAAAATATCTTGTAACAGAAAAACACATATAGTTTCTGTTTATAAATTATCAAAGAAAACACCTTGCTACTGACTGTTCAAGCAAGTTAGCAGGACTTATTGAGATATCAGTGTGGCACCATACAATTTGAGAATTGACATATTAGTGTCAGACAAAAACATTAAATGAAAAATTGATCTCTGTTTAGAAAAAGTAGTTGTTTTCTTGCATTTGCATGTGGGGGAAATTATACAAGCTTCCTGCGTAGCTAAATATACTTTTAAAATCCAATAAATCACAAAATATTCAAAGATAATTGATTAATCTACCACTATTTGAAAGGTAATCTTGTACTTACATAGCTTAAAAAGGTGAACTAGAATGTGGAATTTTATGAGCAGAGTAATGAAAGAAACCTTACATGTAATGTAATAACAGGGAAAAATTAAAGTTGTGATTATCAGTAGAATATAAATGTATAATATCTCCTCATCTCCTCTTCTGATTTTTCTTCTATTTTATTTCATTTCATTATTTCATTTTATCAGGTTATTTGAGACAAGGTCTTGCTATTCAGTTCAGGCTGACTGTGAATATGTGACGGCTCCCCCGCCTCAGCCTTCCCAATGCTGGGTGTCTCTGTTACTTTTCTCTCATTGCTGGAACAAAACTACAGAAGTAACTGAATCCAGGTGTACACATAGGGAACTGCATAGGGAAACACTGTTTCAAAAAAGCAAAGCAAAGAAAAGAAAAAAGAAAGGAATACCCAGTGCCCAGAATTAAAAACAGAAAGGTTTATTCATCTCACAGTTAGTGGAGGTTGCAGGTCCATGCAGAGGGGCACAAGGAGGAAGGAAGCCATTTATGGTGGTAAAAAAAACAGCAAAGCATAAAGGGAACAGCAGTAGCTGCGGCGTCTCGCCAGCCTCCCTCCTCTCTTTATATCACCTTCAGGCTGTCTGCCCCAGACCAGGGAGAGCGCTCATGCCCACAGTCCCAGCACTGGACCGTGAATTAATCAGAAACTATGGAAGCCTGATCCAATGACTACATGAGGCTCTGGGGGTGGGGTGGGGGACTAGCCACAAAGCCTAACGCTGGGCCAGAGCCACACACCAACATATGGGAAATGCTTTCCCTTCATGTTTGCAAATTGTGGATGTAAATAATTGAAAAAAAAATTCCCCAACCCTAATGTTTTGCGTAACATTTCTAGCCAGCATTTAACTTACGTTTATCCTTAGGAAGCCCTTTCCATTTCGTGAGCACAGTAAGTGATCTTATATTGAGACATTTCTGCCATCAACATATCACAGGAAGCCCACTAATAATATCTTGTCATCTAAAGACCTGATGTTCAAAGTTTATGGATTTGGCAAATAACCACATATCATGCCATAAGGACTGAGCACATACAATATGCTATTCCTTCTGTTAAGTTTTCTTTTTTTCTGTCATCATTTATCTGTTTCATTGCAATCAAGGTTAAGAAACCCTGGCATCATTTCCTGAATCACCGCCAGCAAAAACTGTCACATTTGCTTCTAACTAGTGTTCTTGTCCCTTGGATTTAGAACACTGTGCTTCTCAAAAAAATAAATTATATATATATATATATTTAAATTTCGTAACAAATTAATTATCATGTTACATGACTTAATACAATTAACTGTGACTGGATTATTTGGGTAAAGCACATCTTTGTTTTCTCTGTTAGCTATAGTTTTGTTCTTGTTTGGCTGGATCCTTTAGGTCTGTTTTGAATTGTATATGCTCCATGCTTGGATTTAATGCTAGGATATTATCATTGTGGGAAAGAAACTTAAAAGCAACTCACATTCTCCTCAATATTAGTATAGTATCATTTAATAATTAGGGGTATCTAATAGTATATAGATACTATGACTGGAAGTACAAAGGGGTGGGCTATGGATATAGCTCGTTGGCAGAAACACTTACCTGGCATATCCAAGGTTCTGAGTTCGATTCTTGGTCTCCCCAAAAGGAAAAATATAAAAGAAATGTAAAGAAGTGATTTCCTCATAAATATATCACAAATTGAAAGTGTTGCCAGGACCGGTGGCAACAGTGCTTGTGATCTAAGTACTAGGGAGGCTGAGGGAGGAGGATTGGTATGAGCTTGAGACCAGCCTGGGCTACAGAACTAAGCTCGAAGCTAGCCTGAACTGCATAGGGAGACCCTGTCTCATAAAAGAAAAGAAAAAAAAAGTAAAGAAGAAAGAAATATAGGAAAGAAGAAAGAAAGGAAGGAAGGAAGGAAGGAAGGAAGGAAGGAAGGAAGGAAGACAGAATATAAGTAAAAATCATATTGAGTACACCTATCCCACCAAATCTCCTCAATTATGAACACAGTGCAGAATACCATACCAAGTATTTTGCGAAACTCTGTGTCAATGGTCAGAAGCTATGTCTATAGCTGCTATCCAATATCATGACAGAGCATCTTATCATAATTTTTTAAAAAATCAAAATTCAAAATATGTTTCCCCTGAGTGCTAATCATTTTTACACTGTCATAAAGTCAAAACATCTTTGAAATTAAAACATTGTAAACACAAAACTACTCTCAATAAAACATAAGTAATCAGAAATAACAATCTTATTTGAAGTTACTTACATTCAGTGTACACATATTTCTCTCTTACCAAAGAAAACATGAGATGAAATACTTTGGGATGCTACTTTTAAAACATGTTAATTATATTCCCAGAGTGCTGTTGCAAATTACAGAAGTTTCTAATTAAGCGTAATATTCTTCAGTTAGCTTTTATATCACTCAGTTAAATTGTAATCTAACCGCAGTAGCTTATGTCAGTATGCATTTGACTATCTTTCACAGTTCTTGCTAGATTTGGGAGTTCAAGTGATTGAGTTCTAAGCATACACTTCTGTTAGAGGACAACACTGCTAACGTATCTCAGTCTTTGATTAACATCTTATTTAGTTTCAAGCAAAATCTTTATAAATCCGCCTGGATTATTATTCAAAAGAATTTATTCCACACTAAATGAAGATAGGAATAAACCTGTATAGAAGATTCCTTTTTAAAATACATGTTTAAGGTTTATTCTCTTTCCTCCACAAATAGAAACTAGCTATTATTATTGAGTCAAAATGTTATTTATCAGAATCTAACTTCAACCATTTTATGGAGTTTCCTTGGTCTGTAAAATTATTACTGGCGACACCTCTTGTATTTGCGAAAGTGTTTCTACTGACATAAAAGTGAGCCATGCAGAGCATGATTTAGTTGTCTTGGTTGGTTGCAGTTGGCAGGAAGTGTGTATTCAACTGAGATACAAACCCCATCATATTCCTAGAAGTATTTGTATCAGTTGTGCTTGCTTGATTGTTAAAAATGCAATCCTTTTGTGTTAAAATGCAAAGTAAGAGACCTTTGCAGAATTTTCAAAATTAATTCCAATACTCAAGTGGATTGTATCTTTAAAGAGCTAGAATTTTAAAATTCTAAACTATAATCCCACAAGAACGTTCTATGTCTGTGGCTATTGTGCACATTTGAAATGAATTCCCACTTTTAAACATCTCTCACATATGTGTTGCAAAAACACCGTATTTATTTCTTCTATGCTTTCGTTAACTTGAATTTATTTCAATTTATTTATCAATTCTATAGCACAGAAGCCTAGAAAATCATTTTTTTCATTTAAAATACAGTATTCTGTTAGCAATATTTTAGGAGTGGTTAATAAAACAGAGTATCAGTGTGCAGAGAATATCACAAAGATTTTGAGAGCTTAGAGAAAATGCTTCAGAAAAATAATATCAATTTTTATTTGGTGAATTATATTACAAGTGCTATTGCCTATTATTATTCCAATGTTACTTGCATAAAATGTGAAGGTTGAAGGGTTACACTATCAAAAGAGGTGCGTCAGCACAAGAGGTCTTAAAGAAGAACAATTGTGTTATGGGTCTATGGAAAACGTCCACTTCAGAGTTCATGAAAGTAAAAGGTCGATGTCAAAGAAAAGCACAGCAATGAAAAACATGGTCATTGTCTATTGCCTAGCATGATCAATATTTATGCAAAATAGCTTTTCAAGCACACTACAGAGGTGTGAGAGTTCTCTGCCCTGCTAAAGACCTAATATCTTTGCAGGGCTGGGGAGATAGCTAAGTAGAATAAGCACTTGCCTGTCAAGCACAAGGGCCTGAATTCAGTCCTCAGTTCTGAAAAAAAAAATCATTTAACATGTTTGAGCACTATTAAGAAACATGGTAATAACATCATAGATCATAAAATGTGAAAATTATTATTGACAATAGAGCCACAATATTTTTTATAAAGTGATCTGCTACCTTCCAGAGTGATTTCACCCAATAAGCAAGTACACTTCTTCAAAAAGAAATATGCATCTTATATAATCAGAAATATAACAATAAATAGCCCAAAGCTGGTCTAGAAATAAAGCCAATGTCAAATGAAAAAAGATTTCAGTCATTAAACACACAGACACACACTTATACACACACACACACACACACACACACACACACACACTCAGTAATGATAACATGAAAGTACTAAGATCTTTGTGTTTCAAGCACTAGCTCTGAGTTAACTTGACTTATATTAATTAACTTTATCAATGAGCTTTGTAATAGAGTATCCACGCTGAATTTCAATTATTGCCTAGAGCGCTGAGGGAGAATAGTGTGCTAACGTGGTGACATTCCATGACGCTGATTACCTAGGGGGATTAAAAAAAAAAAAAAAAAAAAAAAGCCGGGCGTGGTGGCGCACGCCTGTAATCCCAGCACTCGGGAGGCTGAGGCAGGAGGATCGCTGTGAGTTCGAGACCAGCCTGGGCTACAAAAGTTAGCTCAAGGCCAGCCTGAACTGCACAGTGAGACCCTGTCTCAAAAAGACAAAAAAAAAAAAAAAAACCTGCAGGATATGTAAACATGGAAATTGGACCTAAGAAAATATTTCATATTTTTACCCCACATAATCAGAGGAAAATATTAAAGCTGCTAATTTTTAAATTATTTTATTTTGTTTTAGACCTGTTCAACACACCCTGAGGGTGAGATGAGTACTGCATGTGGTGCCAGGTATAGAACTGCAGTCCCCTGAGCCTGCCTAAGCTAGCCTAAGCAGGCACTTTGGACCACTGGGCTATCTCACTGGCCTGGAGAAGCTGTTAAAATTTTCAACAGAGTTTGAGATCATTTGAAAATGAAAATGACTATGATATCTACTCACTTTTATGAATACGGGAGATCTGACTGAAAACAAAAACTAGAAAGTTCTTCATGAGAAGAGTTTGCTAACTGCTCAGAAGATGCAAACTGCACAGTGGCTAACAGATAAAGGAAAACTCATCCGGTCTGCTGATGTCTCTCATTAATTACCTTTCATTCTTCTCAATTGTTTTCACATTCTGGATTTTTGACTTCTTTCTCTTTTTTGTTTGTACTAAATCCTTTCCCTGTTACTCCTGTATACCCGATTACTTCCAATTGCTAATTGCTTTTGCAAATAACACCAGTGAGATAAAATAGGCATGTCAGATATCCATGTACATCAATTAAGTTAATGCCAAAAGTGAACAGAAATAAGAATCATTATTGTTCTACAAACTATTTTTCAATAAAAAGTAAACAAATCAAATTTATTTGTCTTCTACTAAGTAAATACGTGGCTGACATGTTTGTTTTTTTTTTTTTAACACTAGACTCTATAGTGACACAAGTATGAGTGCCTTATTGATTATCAGTTGCTCTAATGTTCCTGTAAAATGAAGAAATTTGGTGTTAGATATGTGTGCATGGATGATGCTATTTACATACAAAGGCAGAGATAAAGTTCAAGAAATGTTGAAGATTTCCAACAAGGTACAATTAGATAACTGTGAGAAATACAGACTTGATCCCTCAGTCCTCAGCTCTCAGAAATAATGCCCTGGTCCACCACCCCAACTGAAAAAGTTGCATGTTTTGTTACACAGGTCTTGCTTTAACTTGCCCTTAACCACCAAGCAGAAAAGTTCAGTCATAAGGCATAAAGCGTAAAGCTAGATTAGTATGCTCAGCTGTATAGGGCTTAAACCAACAGCTTCCAATATTGCAATCTTTGCCATTAACCCACTGTGTTTATGGAATGTTGGACGTGTATGCAACTACTTTTCTCTTAGTTCATTGGGAAGAAAGTTTCTTTACCAATAATGATTAGAAAAATTATCACGTCTACATCTTGTGCTCTGTAAAACTAGTATGAGGACAATAGTATGTATCATATCAATTATTGGGAATGTACTACTAGCACGTTTTGAAACTCTGACGTTGTTATTTCTTATTAAAAGTATTTTTAAACAGAAAGAACAGGAAGTAACTCACTCTGCAACCTCTTCCACCTGGTCTTGTAGCCTCAAAAATGGTATTAGCAATAAATCCTTATTTTGAGACTACCTAGTGTATGATAATCTTGAAGGAATCCCAGGAAACTAATACAGTTTCCCCATCTCCATTATTTCTTGACCTAGCATTTCCACAGTTCACGTGACTTTATAATAATTTAAAATGTAGTTCAACCTTACATTAATCTCAAAGGTTAAGTGGTACATTGTTCATATAGCAAAAAAATGGAATTCCAAGTGAAACAGTATAAAATATAGCATCCATTTATGGAAAATGAATAGCTACTTCTGGCTATCAAACATTTATATACACATGCTTGAGATCTCTCTGTATCTGCCTGTCTGTCTCATTCTCTCACTGTTTCTCTCTCTCTCTCTCTCTCTCTGCTCTCTCTCTCTCTCTCTCTCTCTCTCTGTCTCATTTATAGAAGTTGAATAAGTGAAAAAGTTTAAATCATCTGAGAGTGAAGCTTTCCCCTTCCGTAGGTACGGTGGCTCCTATGCTTCCAAAACAGTACAACAAAACCTAACACAAAACCAGAAAACAGATGTGCAATGCTACAAGCTTTACAACATTAAACTAGAAGTTTTCCAGGAAAAAAAATTACTGGACAGTTTAGTTTCTGCTGAACATTCATATGTATGACAATAAGCTACAGTTCTAAAATAAGACAAGAAGAGACGGATTTTATGGCTCAGAGCACAGGTCCTTCATAAGTGAAAAGCAGATTACCTCTTGCATGTGTAACTAACTGCTAGCCAAGAAATGAGTACCAATTAGCTGGGTATGGAGGGCCTTCAAGCCTACTACTCTTGGAACTTGAGGAAGGATTATTTATAAGTTCAAAATCACCTGAGTTTTCAGTTTACTGTGTCAAAGCAAAAGGAAAATTTTAAACTAAATCTGGGGGATTAAATCCATGTAAAAGCCTTGGGTTTAACCCATGATACCCAAAGCAAAAGTTTCTAGCGTTCATCTGTATGTGTCTGGGTAGGCCTTCATATTTGGCCTTAGGTACAGCATATGGTCCATGGCTACAAACGATCTTGTACTCTTATGCTCCCCGACCAATAGGTAAGCAGATTGCCTCTGAAAATCCCCTTTGGCAGGCTGTTTATGCTTTGAAAACTATCTACTGTCGACTGAATCCAATAAACCCTTGAGCCAAATTAAACCTCTTTTAAATTGTGTTTATTTCTCTATGACAGGAATGAGAAAGCTGACTGATACAAAGATTAGTACAGGAATGGAGCTGGTAATGTGATGGTTTGGTTTAGAAGCCTTTGGAACTGCTTTGTCGGAGCAAGCTGGAATATAAGACCTTTCTTGGGCAATTCTCTGCTGAGCCCACAAGGACAGAATGCTGATAGGAATGCATGTGGTAAAGAACAAGCTCAAGATGATTCAGTTCTGTTCCTAAGACCCTGCCTCTAAAATGACCTCCTAGGAATTGATTTTCTGTGATATGTCTCCTTGCACTTAACAACTCAGGGCCTCAGAAGGCACTATAGCTAGTGTCTGAGAGGGGCTGACTACTAGTTGTGTTGAAAGCCAACCTGGGCAGTGTTGATGTGATCCTGGGTTGAATAGCATATAGTTATGAAATGTAGAAGGCCGCCACACAGGTTTGAAGAAAGGCCTGGGATACCAGAATAGATGTTTCTGAAAAGGTAGTGCCTGAAGCTGTGGAAATTAAATGGAAGCTGCAACACAGAGCAGCAAATCACAGAAATGGAACAAGGAACACCTGCTAAGGAAAACTATAGGCGGTGAGAAGACAGAGAGAGAGATAGAGAGACAGAGACAGAGACACAGAGACACAGAGAGAGGCAGAGACACAGAGAGAGGCAGAGAATGGCAACCGACAAGTGGCAAGGCAATCGGGGTAGCACTTTCTGAGCCACCAGGCCACTAGAACATCTGGAAGTCACAACACACTACCATGTTCTCTGCAAGCTGGATATAGAGCTACATGATTTATTGATTGTTCTGGTAGATTTTGGTCTTTCTATTGTTTAAATCTTGTCCACTTCCTTTTCCTTTTGGAAAGAAAATGTTTACCCTGTGCTACTGTACTTTGGGATGCCTTGGTTTGAGTTTAATTTTAACAAATTATCAGAGATAACAAATGCCCTTTGAGGCATAGAACAGATTGCCTTGGACTTTCCAAAAATAGTGTAGATAGTGAGACTATGAGAAGAGAATTAGTGCATTTCTGATTGTGTGCAGAATGCTTTTATTATTTTAGTAGAACTCTGAACATTGTATTGTCTTTCTCAGAGACTAAATATGTTTCATCGAGATTTGTCCTGTTGCCCTATTGGCAAAGGTGAATTGTGACAATTACTCTGGATTAGCCACATTAACAAATTCCTACAAGATTAGAGAAACACTTCTCCGTGTGTGTGTGTGTGTGTGTGTGTGTGTGTGTGTTTGTGTTTGTGTGTGTGTGTGTGTGTGTGTGTTTTCTTGCTACACAGCTTGGACTTGTAGTGATCCTCCTGTCTCAGCTTCCCCATTACTGGGATCACAGGCATGTACCACCATGCCCAGTTTCCAAGCCAGCATGGTGCGCAGTACTGGGAATTGAATTCCAGACCTTGTGCTTGCCAGGCAGATGCTTAGACCAGTGAACTATTTCCCCAGCCATCAATGAATATTTTAGAAGCAAGGTCTTGGCACTGTGCATAACCCCTGTAGCACCCCTGAGGTGTTATTTGCAGGTTCTGCTTCCCACTACAGTGAGTAGTTTTCCTTGTAAAATCTCTCTGCAAATGTTTCCGCCTCGAGTGTAGCGAATCATGGACTAAGTCTCCTAAAGCAATGAGCCAAACTAAGCCTCACCTTCAAGTTGAATATTTTGTCCTGGGGATGAGAAAATCTAGCACAATCCCATCCATGTCAGACAACTAGTTTATCATCCCTGTAAACTTTCAATAGTCTATAAGTTCCTCCCACAGATAGGTCATAAAAATTTCTTAAGTTTTTATATTTCTAATGCATTGATAGTCCATGGAACTTTGCTATGGATAAAAGTCAGATGGAAATTCACTCCAGTGGTGTTATTTTATTTTAAGGTTTCACATTTTTAAAGAATCTGTATGTGCCTACGTTCTAAAATTCAACCACAAAATTACCACTCTTGGAAATTTTGATTCAGTAATTGATATAAAAATCACAAACTGTATAATCGGAAGAATTTGGGGGAGTTTGTATGCTTTTATTTATTTATTTTTCTAATCTTATTAGTTACTTTTCCTTAAATACTGAGGTTTTTTATCTTCATATATCTTTTTTACTTTCATGCTTCTAATCTAATAGCTAACAAAACTAGAGCTAGATTCCAAATGAAATCATAAAATTAATTAAGAGGTAGTTTAATTCAAATGACACATTATGCAAAACTATACAATTATGTGTAACACAGAATATTACCTTTAAATAAATTGAACAGTAACCACAAACTCTTATTCTTTCATACTGAAGTGGAAAATGTAATAAACTCAATTTATTACTAATTCTACATACCATAAGAAATGAGGTTAGTATCCTGAAATATATATATATATATATATATATATGTGTATATATATATATATATATATATATATATATATAGTAAATAATGGGAAAGAAGTGAGGAAATAGGAATTGAAAAATATTAATAAACACCTATCAAGTAGAAATTGAAGTCTTTTGAAGAAATCATTGTTTAAACTATAAAAGCATATACGTAGTGAAAATTTTATATGAAACAATACCAATCTTTCTGTTTTAGGAACCACACACACTCTAGAGCTTTCTTAAATGACCTTCACCAGAAAAATACTCCAAATGATACCTGAAATACATGCAGGTGAAAAATATCTAATTTTATTGCTTCAGTAACTTGCAAAATGAAGAATGGAATTTCACCAAATTTTCACTGAAAATCCTCATTGAGGAATGAGGAGAAAAACGATGATGGATTTCCTGCCAGTGTACTTATGAAGGCAATAAGTGCCTGCAGATAGGACTTACCGAGAAATTTCTTTTGAGCTCCTACCATAGGAGGATAGCATGAAGCTATAATAAAGAACAATCAATTTTTATTAGGCAAAAATGAAAGAAATGAGTTATTTTGTCAATCGCACTATTTCTGAATTCATTACAAACTGTATAAATCCTCTCTGGATACATTTTCCCCTTATTTTTGCTAAAACAGTATAGATTTTATTAACTTTTTTCATAAATACATGTAAACAGCTTTGTATGGCACACTGGGATATTATTTGGATAGCTTCAAGCTTTATTTATTATATCCATACATTATTGTCCCCTGAAATACAGCAGAGATAATTCAAATCATTAAACACTTGAATATTAACATTATATATTGGTGTATTCATTTTTTATTTTATCTTTATATAATTATTCACATAATTTTTATGGAGTACCAGCATCATTGACAGACCCCAGATTATATTTTAGATGTTTACATACTGAGACAATTGTTTTGCACTTCTAGTAACAACAGTAAAATTACCCTGGATTCTCATCAAATTCTTTCAGAAAGCCCTTTTGATGCCTACATCCAAGGTCATGGCCACCACCAGGGTCCCCACAAAATTGCTTGCTAAGGCAATTATCAGAACCTGCCAAGTTTTTCTGTTATGGAAATTTTTTTTTCCATACTTAAAAGATGTACAAACCACTCACTCTGTAATTATAACCCTGTTTTACTACCTTATATTTCCCTGATTTGCACATAATTTTTAATAAAAATGAGCATGACCTCCATCCTTATTCTACTGAGGATGAAGAGGTGAACTTCAAAGGTTTTTTCTGCCTATACCATCTGGGCAACCAAGAATTAATCTGTTTAACTGTGAACCATGCAGTGAGACTGGTGTAAACAGTTGTATTCTTGAAAGCCTTTCCTAGCCTGGCGTGGTGGCGCACGCCTGTAATCCTAGCACTTGGAAGGCTGAGGCAGGAGAACTGGTGCGAGTTTGAGATCAACCTGGGCCACAAAAGTGAGTTCAAGGCCAGCCTGAACTGCATAGTGAGATCCTGTCTCAAAAAGACAAAAAAAAAAAAAAAAAAAAAAAAAAAAAAAGAAAGAAAGAAAGAAAGAAAGAAAGCCTTTCCTATATTAGTTCTATTTTGCCCCATTGTCTAATCACTAAAAAGTACCTCAACTAATACTCTTTGCCTATGTCATGCTTTACACCGTGCAAATAAAGTTTGAATCTAAGCTTTCTCTCATTGAGGAATATCATGAGTAGTTTACTGTGTGGTAATAAAATCTATTTCAGACCAAAAATTTCATGTGTATGTAAATATCAAATTCCTTAAATTCTAACTGTACATATACTTGGTAATCAATTTCATTTCTAAGAAATAGTAAACACTCCTTCAAATATAAGCAATATGACCTGAAATTCAAGAAGAAAAGCAAGACATATTGCAGAAAGGATATGCAACAGAGGGGGGAAAATTGTTTTGAAATCTGAAATAAAAGCCAGGAGGACATTTAAATGCTGATTTTAGCCAAGGAAAGAAATTATGCAAGAGGGGCTGCAGAGATAGCTCCATGGCACAAGTGCCTGCCTGGCAAGTGCAAGGTCGTGAGTTGGAAAGAAAAAATCACACAGGATTTTGGTTTTCAGGTCTGACAAGGTGACAATTCCATTTATGTTGCCTCATTGCATCTATCAAATTTTGTGCAAAACCAGGGTGCTGAGGGACTATCTTGCTGTCATCTTTTCACTTTGTTTTTAATTGGTACATAAACACATAAATTATATACATAAACATGACACCTGGGGTATTTATTTTATTTGTACATCTCCCATTGTGTCTAAATAAGACTGAATGTGTCTATCTTTCAAATACTTAGCATGTGTTTGTAGAGCTTCTCGAAATCATTTCTCAGGTTTTATAAAACTGCTGTATACACTAGAGTTGTTACCTAGCATCAAAACTTCTTTCCAGTACCACAAGGAACCCTCTCATCCCTGTCTGTGGCAGTCCCCACTGGTCATCCGTCAGTCTCCGCCCTCATCACTACTAACATTAGCATCAAGAACTGACTATTCATTCCTGAGTTCAGCGAGATCATACGCTTGATTCTCTATGGATTAAATTGAACCATGCAGTGCTTGTTTTCTGCCCATTTCATTTCACATAAGAATTCACGGCTCTGCCCACCTTGCCTCAAGCGTCAAAGTGTCATTCATTTTTGTGGCTGGATAATGTTCTTGTTAGGTCCCCAAACTAGGCATTTGAGCTTATTTAATTTAGGACCATTGTACATTGCATGTGACATTCTCTGAGCTTCCGAAGCCCACATTTTCTTCTTGGCCTCGCCTTTCCCAGTATCCTCTCCATGATGACAGTTTTTTCCTTAAAAAGTTTCACTGCTACTTTCAGTTCCCTCCCACACTCTTTCTCAGATGCCACAGATGCAACGTTCGTCTTTCTGCAATTGCTTATTTTACTTCCAGTTCCAGCTATTTTCCTGAGAATGAATGGATGCTTTTTTGGCCTACTGACCATTCCATGTGCATTTATCATATAAGCAGTAATTCTATATTGTTTTCTTAAATGAGCGGAATAGATTTATTAGGGGAAACAAAGATCCTGTCCAAGAGAGGAACAGGAGGGGGAGCCCCCAAGCAGGGTGTCCCCCACTTTCACCATATGATCATTAACTCATGAACTCTGTTTAGTTAGATAGCTTAGCCACTGTGAATTGTGTAACAATGGCAGAGTTTGAGATTCTCTGTAATGGTGCTCATCACTGGCGGTTTGTGGGCTGTGCCACTCCAGAGCGTGGCCGCTGCAGCACAGATTTCTCCAGGTTTTCAGGGAAAGCTTAGCACTCTGCGGCAGGTCACGATGTTTGTTCTTTTGAAAAGCTTCACAGGATGTAAGGAGCAATTGAGGAAACATATCCTGCGGTACAGCCGAACCTTGAGGTCGTACTCTTCTTCGTAATTTCCATGGGCGCATCGTCCACAAGCACACTGTTCTTTCCTTTTAGTTCTCCTTGCATGGTGACCTGCACTGCTCTCTGGGCTCTGCATGGTGGCCAACTCTTACCTGGCGGGCTTTTGTTCCCTGGGCCCTCAAACACGATGGTCTTCCTGAGCTTTCTGCCTCCGGTGCCTACAGTGGGGCACCCACTGGTATCATTGGGATCATTTCTAGGCTTCCCAGAACTAGAAGGAATATTTGTAATCGCAGGACCAGTAATGGGGTAGATGTGAACATTTTACTCCGAGAATGCATTGAACTCAATATCAGATGATTGGCGTAGAAGACGGAGACTATTTCTGGCCAAATCTCCAGATAGAAGTAAAAGCTTATATCCACCATATGGTCCATGCACAGAGGACTGCTGGTGAGGAGGGGCTGCCTATAACTACTTATTTTATTTCTGCTTGTCAGATCAGAATCCTTGCCTCTTCTATTTGAAGGGTGGTGAAATCGTATGCTCT
The DNA here is from genome assembly GCA_004027025.1 of Myocastor coypus. Classification (NCBI taxonomy): domain Eukaryota; kingdom Metazoa; phylum Chordata; class Mammalia; order Rodentia; family Myocastoridae; genus Myocastor; species Myocastor coypus. The sequence continues at coordinate 8,031 of PVJA010000211.1, read as the reverse complement.
GTAACTTCTAGCTAATTCCTGTTAATCCATATACATTTAAAAATTAATGAACCACCTCTCAGCCTAACTTCTGTGAGATCATACGTTTTATACTCTATGGATAAATTAAATCTCACAAGGCTTGTTTTCTGGCTATTTCTTTTCACATAAGAATTTCTGGCTCAGCCCATATTGTTTCAAACATCAAAGTATCATTCATTTTTGTGGTTAAGCCCAATGACAATGTAAATAATATTTTTTTCTTTTTTATTTTGAATAATATATTTTTTACAGTCGTCAAGTTTTGTGTCATTTTCTAGGAAGCAAGAGACAATTAGGGTCATATTCTTTCATGTGTGTTTTTTTTTAGGGAAGTGTCTACAGCGTGTTCAGGGTCTCTAGAAGACCAAGATCGGACTAGTAGTGACCTGCCTGCTCACAGCCTCCTGATAGCTGGGATTACAAGTGCATGCCACCACTCCCAGCCTCCCTTGAGGTCTCAGCATGCCCTGGGGGTGGGGCCGACATGGCAGACCCAGGGGTCGAACTGGAGTCACATTTGTTTAGTTGCCTGTATTAGGTTTATGTAAAGTTTATAATTCAGAGAAGGCTACTTTGGCTGGGTTAAAAAAAATTAACATTTTTCTCAAAACTTTTATATTTTGTAATATCTTTCGTCTTCTCTATGACTTTTCAGATTTTTATTGCATATGATTAAATGAAACTACTGAAGGCTTTTTAAAAATAAAATAATAAGAGGTAGTTTAAAAACATGAGATTTATATAAAGACCTCAAGCTTTCTCATTGGAGGATAGCAAAGAAAGGCACGTCAAGTTTTTAAATGAGAGATTACATGATTAATAAAGCATATTAATTTATATGCTTAAAGGTACATTAATTGGAATTGAGCTCTCCTCAATGCTCTGCAAAATATGGGTACACAAAAGAATGACAGCTTCTCAATTCACTTTAGGACTGAATCATGTTTCCATTTGGTATGAAAAACAATAGATTAGTAACTGTTGGAGAGATTTTCAAATTGACTATGATACTTGAAACCAACTCATGTCAAGAAATTGTCTTCTATCTCTTTTCTCTGTCCTTTTTTTTAACTTTTGAAAATATATCTTTTTTTAAGAATTTATTTTATTTTATTTTTCTTGTTTCAGAACTTTTGTTTGTTTATTTTATTTATTTTTATGGCCGGCTCAGCCTGCTCTGAGGGCAGGACTGGTGCAACATGTGGTGCCAGGGATCGAACCGCGGTCCCTGCAGCCGCCTAAACTTTCCTAAGCAGGCGCTTTAGACCACTGAGCCATTCTGCCAGGCCCTTGAAAATATATCTTAAAGGTAGTACAGTAATATGTCATTGGAAATGATACATATTTCAAAGACCCAGATGATAGGTATTCAGCTATGGTTTTTGTATTAGTTTCTGTCTTTGTTTCTGATTTTTTTTTCTTTTTTTTTGGTTTTTGCTTTTGTTCTTATTTTTGAAAATAAAATATTAGAAAAAGAAATGGTGATTTTTTTTTTTTTTACTCTATTCCTTCTTTCTAACCTCTAGCTAGTTTTGACAAGTTCTGCGTTACCATGGTCACTTTTCCCCACTTACTTGTATTTATTTTACATCGGCAATGTACTATATGATCTTTAATGTAAATGGAATATACACATTAATGAGGTCTGGTATGGTATCCTGCAGCTCTCCCTGTGATGTTCATGCACCTGAGATGCCCAGAAAATGCGTGAGAAATGGCCTACTACTCCTGAAAAACAGTATATGTGTAACAGAGAAAATCCATCTCAGAAGACCTCATGCCTTACCAGTCAGCTCCCATCTGTCCTGAGGGCTAAGCCCAGATTTATTAGTGAACCTACCCAGAAAATGTAGAGAACCCCATAGTTGTGACCACCCTATATGAACCACCAAAATGTGAGCTCAGAAATGTTTGTAATGATGGCTTGGAGTAAAACCTGCCACCAATTATGTCTAATTAATTTCTAAACATGACAAATGCTGTAGATGAGAACATTTCATACTTTTGTTCATATGCATGGAATTTGAGTAATTTTAAAACTTTTGTCATGGTAGAAGTATCAAGGTGTTGGTAGAGAGCCAGTGAGACAGCTGAGCAGACTAAGAGACTGCTTTGGCAAGCGCAGAGGCCAGGGTTCAATCTCCGATGCTGCATGCCATGCTGGCTCTGTCTTGGGGCCTACTGAGCCAGCCCCCGATTCCAGGTATGATGGCACCCACCTGTAATTCCAACACTGGAAAGGTCGAAAACAAGAGGATCAACGTGAATCTGAAACGCATAGTGAGACAATGTACCAAATACTTTTAAAATGAAAACATGAAGAAGAAAAATTAAATGATGATCAGCGAAATAATTAAGTATAGAAACAAAACTTGTTTGTAATTAAACCTAAACCATGTCATCATCTTGACAAACTGTCTGCTTTCAGAGGAAAGAAAGAGTTTGGAACCTGTTGAAAGATAAGACCAAAATTTTAGAGCTTGTATCTGCTAGATGTGGTCATATTCCATTTCAATCAATGTTGTTTGAAATGCTTTCAATTTTTCATTTTAAACAATATTCTGTTAAACATTGTGATAATTATTGCACCTCAAAAACACTTCAAAATATTCTATACGAGCACTGAAGCATGTGAAAGAACGTACAAAAACTCAAATATAAACAGTTTTACTGCTATATCAATCCTGTAGGGTTTGAATTAAACCAAAATTTGATTAAAAACAGAATGCTCACTGTATAGTGTTAAGAGTTATTAAATATCTTCTAATGGCATTAGTTTTATATCAAGAAGAGTAACTCTTCTGGCCCACTGAGATGGCTCACCAGACTTAGCATCTGCTTAGGCAAGCACAGGGATGGCGCTTCCATTCCCAGCAACACATGCGGCACTAGCCTCAGTCTGAGCAAGCTGAGTTAACCACTACATTCAGATGTGGCAGCACATACTCATAATCCCAGAGTTGGGGAGGGTGAAAATGAGATGATCACTGCAACTTAGAGCTGTGAAGTGAGACCCAGTATCAAATACATTTAATTTTTTTTTTCTCCTGTCAGGGTAATTGCACTATTTTTTAACGAATTGTCTATTTTTCATTAGAAAGTTTTATGTGTGCAAGAAAGGCCAAAGAGATATATATTTGTATTTTTGTTTGTTTTGTTTTGATTGTTTTTTCTTGTGGTACCAGGGCTGAACTAAAGACCTTGAGCTTGCCTGGCAAGTGCTTATTTTACTGAGCTATCTCCCTTGCCCTATTGTTCTGATTTACAAAATTAAGAGAAATACAGAAAGGCTAGAGCTCCGAAGCTAGCACAACTTTAACTGTGATAATATTTAAACAGTTATATTTCCCAAAGTGGAGCCATAAAATCCTCAAATACTCTTCTCCATTACAGGTTGACACAAAAATACTTGTTATTTTCCTCTGATCTTGTGATATATAGGTCTTACCTGCGTCATCCCTTCCCCTCTTTTAAGATGGCAGTGTGAAAATAAAAGCGCTAGATTTTTTGTATTATCCAGCACTACTTCTTTATTTTTTATTTTTTTAAAGAATTTTTTATTTTATTTCTTTATTTTCTTCTTGTTTCAGAACCTTTGTTCGTTTATTCACTCATCTTTATGGCTGGCTCAGCCTGCCCGGAGGGCAGGGCTGGCACAGCACGTGGTGCCGGGGATCGAACCATTTTCCCTGAAGCCGCCCAAGCTTTCCCAAGCAGGCGCTTTAGACCACTGCGCCATCCCACCAGGCTCTATCCAGCACTGCTTCTTAAGGATGTGCTGTTTTTCACTATAGGATGTTGAGAGATGAATTTGCTTTTTTTTTTTTTTTTTTTTTTTTTTTTTTTTTTTTTTTTTTTTCTCTAAGTGCCCAATTGTAGCATAAGAAATGCACCTTGTCTTCCTGGTTCTCACGATGCAATAACAACAGACTGCATGCTCAGAAGCTCATAGCAAAATCTGTGCTTCCTCAGACTTCATGGCAGAAGTAGCCGCAGCCTTCTGCATCTTGTAGGAAAGCATATCATTCATACTTTGTCATCCCAGTGAATGGCTTCAAACCATTTCACCTTGCTGAGTTCTTCTTAGCTTCATTGAAGTGATGTTGGCTAAAAGATGTACTAGCACATCTTGTGTATTCTATCTAATGTATTAGCAATAACTTTTATTTCAATTTGTTTTCTGTCTTCAGAACGACAAGTTTCCACTTGTTCATAGTGATCACGTACCTGTATGAGGGTTATATTGATGGGATAAGAAGATAAGAGAATATCATCTATGTTTATATGTTTCCTAAGTACATGATGTATTTTTGTCTTAAAATTTATTAGATGTGCCATATACCATTGTCATATGACAATTATGGGAAGAAATTGAGGTAGAGGTGGCACTGAGAGAAAAAAACACCAAGAATAGCAGATGTCAGAAAAATAAAAGAGAGTAACAGAATGAGAACCCCTTCCTGTGCATTGTATCAGGGCTTACTGGTGGTAGCGATGATATTTCAGGACTGATTATACATCTAAAGTGAGGATAAAAATGACTTGGCACAATGTCAGGGTACATATGCATCTAGAAATCTAAGAAGACACTAACAATAATTCTAACTTTTTTTTAGGGGCTAAAATAAAGGTAAATAACTTATTTCATATAAAGCATTGATCAGCAAAAAAGAGAGAATATTTTCAAGGCTAAGTTTTTAAAAACCTAGAAATAAATTATTTCATGAAGGATACATGACTCTTATGAGTGTAAAATAGAGAATGTTGACTCACATGTATATTTTGGGTCTGTAGTATTCTATTTTATTATTTGTCTGTAATGGACGCTATCCATGTTCCTTATTACTGTTAAGAGAATTGTCTTCCTAGCTAATGTCCTTAATTGCAAGTAGTGTTATGTTAGAATTCACAACTACAGAGACATTTTCATTATCATACAGGATATGTCAGGCCATGGGCCAGGGATAAGAGCTATAGGGTTATGGTTCTGTGTATGATACCTAAAAGGGAAACACAGAGTGTTTAGGTGAAGTTAGAGTATTCAGGTATAAGTACACAAAACTGCACACCAAAGTACGACCCCGAGAATCAATTCTGAGTGAGATGGCAGAAACTGGAGTTAACAAAATAACAAATGATCCAGTGAAAGAAAAGTCCTTGGTAGACTAGACATTGAAGAGGGAGTCAAAGAGAACAATTTTAAACATGTCTGCGGTGGAAGTGATATTCTGTAGAGAAGGGAACTTTCCTCAACACTCTTCAGAGGCTCATCTAGGTGCCACTTTACTAACCTGTGATTTATTACCTTTTTGTTACACAGAATCTACTGCTTCTTAAAAACCATTTTACTTTCTTACTGAGTTAATGCTTGATTGAGTTTTGGTTTACAAATACGTGATCAGCTTTATTTTCTTCTTCCAGCAGAGCAAATTCTTTTATAGCACACACCAAAAAAAAAAAATTCTTAAATTTTTGCAGCATTATTTACTTATAGTACAACATTTTAAGTTATGATTCTGAAACCTAATTAGAATAAAAGGTAGAAAAAGGATAGAAAGATGGTAGTATCTATTTGATCTATTTGAAGCCACCCTACCACACACAAACATACCACATACTATAATGACAAAAATTCAAAGCAACCTGTAATCTTCCAAAATTGGAATTGACATAACATTATTCATGATGCTCAACTGGGTGAATTCAACAATTAAGATGATAATCACCAGAGGTAATTCTGTGGAAAGACTCTGCAGTGACTAAAAAAGCTAAGAATACTCTGATTTACTTATTTTAGGTATGGATTTTATATTTAAGTAGATGTGGGTGAATCTAATCCTTGCCAACTCATAAGAGTTCTCCTGCAGTGACATTTTAAAAAATCACACATCAGATATTTTGAATAAAAAAGAACAAACTCCTATAAGTGTTTGCCGCTAAAATAAAAATTCTTGCTTAAGGACAGAGTAAAGTCTTCAGAAGTAACATATAAACATTGTTGCTTACATACAGATGATTTTTACATTATATTTGAAAATTGAATTTGGATTATAAGGCAAAATACACATCAGAGACAATAAGATGGTATGAAATACTTCAAAACAACTGCTTCATATTTATAGCCAATTACTACATTATACACAAATAATTATATATGATATGTATATGTGTGTATTGTACAGATACATTTAAACCTGTAGAATACTATGTATTTATAGTAATTATTAACTTAATGGACAATAAAGACAATTATGTTATGAAAATATCAATCTTTGCTGAGTTTTGTGATAGAAATGTAGAAAAAAGGAAAATGAGGTATCAACATTATCAAGTATTATAGGTCCCCATAATCATAAATATTATTGATAGATTATGAACCTTCATAAATATATAAACTCAACATGTTAAATCTTTTAAATTTTTACAACAGCATAATCAACAATTATGCTGATATTTACAAGCCCAGCCAAGAATGATTTGGGTTTTTGAAATTCGCCGGATTGGCTCTGCTACAGTTTCAGATAAGCCATTCTACAGAGACTGTTGTGGGAACTGTTGGCCTTCACCAAGTGGAGCCAGAGCAAAGCTTTGGCATATGTGAGCCAAGACACAAAACAGTGCAATAGCAGCGGAATGCATATTAGTTTTCTTGAGGACAACTGGGCTCAGTTGTAGGCTATGGAGTCTCAGAATTGAGGCTGAATTACTAAAGAAGAATGGCCAGGCAGCCGTGTTTCACTGAACCCTCAGTGTGCTAGAAAACTCGTGAGCACCAGGCAACAAGAAATGACAGTCAGATGGAGAATTCAGAGCAATCATTCCACCAGCTTTGGGTAGGGTGCGCGATAGCAGTTTATTCCAACGACCCAGGTAATTCCTTCAGCTCTGCGTCTCTTTTATCCTTGGCAACTTGCGATGGACTTATTGACAGTTATCACCGTAATGATAGGATGATGTCATACACAGTCTAGGAAAGTATCTCTACATTTATAGTTGACTCTCATGATTGATAGGGGAACGATAATATTGGTGGACTCTTAAGTTTAATGAGCACCTCATAGCCTAGATAACATACAGATCATATGGTTTCCCCTGAATGTAATGTTAAAATTACGTAAAAATATTATAAACGACCATGGGTTAATAAATACAATATATGCATAATGGTCATTGCTTGTTTTATTTTTTCACTTTTGCATTGCGAATGAAAGGGATTGGCTTATTAAACTAACCTAGCCAAGCCTAAGCCTTTTTTCGCTGCATCTGTCAATACAAATAGTAAAGTGTAGAAATAGACATAATATTACCAGGCTAAAGAAATGTTTTGTTTTTCATTAAAAGAAAATCCTATTACTGCAAAGTATAATAGACATCTGGTATTCAGTTTGACAAGCAGAGCTCCAAGTAGGCGATGTCAGAACAAGAAGAACAGCAGTGCAGAGTTGAATCAACACACTAAAATATTTAAATTTCAGGACATTACATCTCAGCATTTAATTCTAAACACTAAAATCATTGCCATTCAGGAAAGCCTATAGCCAACTACAGGAGATTTCATCAGGGATTCAGATTCAGGGAAGCGTAATCTAAACATACAAACCGTTTTCAAGTGGTTACAAGTCTAACTTCAGGGCTAGCAAGATAGCTCAGAGCTCTGAAGTATCTGCTTAGGCAACCACAGGGACCTTAGCTCGATCCCAGGCAACACATGCTGCGCCCATCCCACACTCAAGGCAGGCTGAGTCAGCCATTAACATAAATAGAGTTAAAAAAAAAATTCTAACTTCAGCTGCAAGACCTGGCAAATGTGCAGAAATGGATAAATGAGGCAGTGGGGATAAAGACAGGGAGGCCAAGCTGGACTGGGCATAGGCTCGCTCATGCCTCTACACTTCTAACTTTAAAGAAGTGACCTAGATAGTTCAGAAGATGTTGGTGTCCTTCTTCTCAGTAACCAAGGACTCTGCATTGAAGCAGGAGATGGAGGAAACCAGGTCATAGAAAACCAGG